>PVJO010000441.1:0-27500 GCA_004026905.1 Hystrix cristata
CCAATCTGTATTTAATACAGATACAAAAATAGATGGCAGAGAAAATTCTGAGTTTTATTTTCTATAAATTTGTATAACTACAAATTACTAGTAATAGTATTTAATAAAAGCTCATTGTGGTTGGTACAATTAAAACTAAAGACATTTATGTATCATTTAGTAAAGCTTCTGACATGTATCTAAGAAAATACCTGCCCTATAGTGACAGAAACATCAAATCCCCAAATCTCTCACTTGAAGGTACTATGAGAATAAACATAGAGTTGGACTGAAACTGCAGTTTCTGCCCCTTATTCCTGCACTATTTCCTCCAGAAATAAAAGAGCCCCATCATCTCTCCTCCCCAAGCACCATATTTAAATTTTGAACTATGTCATGTTAAGCCAGCTGGGAAGAAAGGAGTTTCAGATTCTCATCCCCGGCTGAAGAACACCATTCTCCTTATCTGGGTTGGAATTTCTTGGTAGTCAAAGTAACTCCTGCTTCTGGTCAGGTTGAGATGGGTCGTTCGTGATTTGGGCCCACAACTCGAATGGCCAATTTCATGATCTCTGCTCTCATATGACTGCATAAACAGTTCATCTCTTTCTCAGCTCTCAAGAAGTGAAGGTAACATCACTTTGGACAGTCATAACTCAACTTCCAGACTGTTAGAAGTCACATATTGTGCTGAGGGCATAACACAACATGGCAGTGAAGTCTCACAACACCCTACGACGGCAGGCATTATTGCTTGAGAGAACAGGCAACAAGTGGCAGAGCTGAGATTCTAAACTCGGGTCAGCCCCGGGCTGGTGTTTCTAAGCACACTTAGACCACCCATCCTGAAAAGTTGGTCCCTAAGCAACTTCTTACCTGTGGTATCGGGCTAGATGCTACATAAGGCAATTTTGATAAATATAATTCATTTCTGTTTTTAAGAAAGGAGAATCATATCAACAAAGTAAAACACAAGTGGCAGAATATACTGAAACAGAGAGTAAGAAAAAAAGGATTCACACTTAAGCCAGACAGGGTCTGGAAAATTCTAGTAAATCAAATGTCAAAAAACCAAAACTTCAGAAACAGGACTTTTCAGAAACAAAGTTTAAATTGGCTTCCCAAGTCACATTAGCTTTATACTTTTTTTTTAAACCAACTCCAGCCATATGTATTTTTATGGCAAACAGATCAAGGTTTGTTCATAAGTGTAATTATTTCAAGAAACACAAATGAGAATCCATTTTAAACTTTTCAATTAGGTTTATGTCCCAATTTTCATTGGGTTTACCTTGACTCTCTTTGGGTCAGTCAATCAACACTATTCACTGAGTACCAACTCTGTTTATAACACAATTCTCTCCGTGGATGCTTTAACAGTGCTTATTTCTCACTGGCATGACCAATCATCGGGGACAATTGATCTTTTAATAAATCTTTAAAGAGAAATCATTGCAAGTTCAGCTGTCCAGGAAAAAGACCTATAAATCAGCCTAAGGTAACAATGCTAGTTTGCCCTCTAGAGCACAGCATTTTGTTAGTGCCAAAATAACCCAAAATACACAAGTGTGCCCCAAGGACTGTCATACAAGTGGTTCAATACAAATTGATTCATGCAGACCCAGAGCTGCGAAAGGGTTCCTATCTGCTGAGACTACGCAGTATGTGCTGTACAGCTCTGATGAATAAAGAAGATGAGAGAAAGAAAGACAGAAAGACACAGACAGAGAGACACAGAGACACAGACAGAGACAGCAGAGAGAAAGAGACAGAGAAAGATCAGTTACATTATTCCTGAATACCATAAATCTTTGATTTTGATCCAGTTAAATGCTAAAAAAGTTAAACCAGATCTAAATGTTTGGAGAGTTCATCTTCAACATGCAGAGGCTATGCAAACAGGTTGCAAGGCTGGTGGCGGGAGGTGGTTAACGATCTTTCTCACTTGGCAAAGTAAGAAAAGTCTCTATTTACACAAAATAATTTCATTGCAGTGTGTGGAGACCACTGTTACAGCAATGCAAGGTGTCAAGCTAAAATTAGAGTTGGAACAGCTCTTCTTGTCTGGCAGCTGATGGGCTCACATACAGGTACGGTGTTTTAGAATAAGGTGGGGGAAAAAAGTTGGCCTCTTTTCCTCTCTCTTAACCAGGTAGACATTACAATTCTGTAGGTCTGCACTGACTGCTTTGTGCTTTCATTATCCAAATTCTGAAATAAGAGTAGTGATTTCTCACCTACCATTTACATAGTATGTTCCAGGGAACACTTGCTCCTTGGTGTAGTGCGTTAAGGTAACAGAGTTTTGTGACAAATGTATTGCGGGGAAATGCTACGTGCCACATTCCCTCTCCAGTAATTTCACACAGAAAACTAGCTCATTAACCATGTAAATTACTGGTAGAGAATCTCATTAGGGATTTAACTCAGTGTTTACTAAGCCACCAAACCCATTTTTTCAAATGATACTTATTAACAGCTTATGAAGAACACTCTGGGAAATAGTATCAGTTAGGGAAAGCAGGTAAAAGAGAAAGGAAAACATCATCTTGCACTTTTACCAAAGTAAAATGTACAGAAACAGAAGCAGCAGCCTGCAACAGCGCCAGGGCGAGGCACGGTGGCAGACAGCACTGCAGGGCACAGCAGCCTCTTCCAGACCTCCCAGGCACACCTGAGAAGGTAACCAGGAGTGGCCCAGTTCTGCCGAAGTTTTTGCTCCTGCAGCTTGCTCACCTCACATATCTGCCCAGCCCCCAGAACTTCCAGATGAGCTCAATTTTCATCTCTTCTAGACATTTTTTCCAGGTTCTTTCATTTCACTCTTCTCTGAACTGCATTTTTCTTATTGGTGAGAAAATTCATTCTGGTGCTTAAAAGTGTTTCCCTACTTGCTACTGCTTATTTCTCAACTCTTTTATATACCTGAGTCTTACTTCACTCATTAAATAAAATCATCTCAACTGCTTTATAGCTGGGTCTTCTGCTAGTAACCTAAATGAAAATCATCAGACTAAATCATGCCCAGTTCCAAAACGCTGATCCTAAACCTTCTCCGCACAACACTTCACCTACCTTTCTGGTCAATGACAAACAAGTTTTTCAATTTTTATAAACTTTTATTGTCTGACAATGCTGAGAAGCACATAGTAAGAATTTAGTACCTGAATATATGGAAAAAAAGTATAGTCCAAGAATTCAAGGTAACACACCTTCGAAATATGTGCACATGAGGGTGTGTCTGTGAGAGAGAGAGAGAAACAGAGAGAGAGAGAGAGAAACAGAGAGAGAGAGGCTTTAGAAGGAGGAAAAGAAATGGTAGGTAATCAAAGGAAAGTACTTTCTGTATAAATCACTATGTACCTCTCCCTTCAATGAAGGGCAGTACTGAAAATAACCCCACAGTGCACACAGAAGCAATCAAACACATCACCTGTGTTTCTGAATGTGCATGCACAACTCTAGCAACAAGCAAACTAGGCTTTGAGACTCACACAGAAGCCAAATACCAGTAAAATAGCAATTATTCATTTATATTTGGAAATGTAATTTCAGAGGTCTCACATACATCACTGGAAATACTGATTTAAGTAGTTCCAAATTAGTTTCTGATAATAGCTCTATAAGACAAACTCTTATTTAAAATAATTTAATTTTCCGAATTTTTACTGGTTTAAAAAAAACAACAAAGAAAGTGTGGCAGGGCAAGAACCTCTTTAGTGACAGCAAAAGACTCTTTCTCCCGCTTTCCATGTAAATTCTTTCGGGAAAGCAACATGCTAAGAAGTATAGTTTGCCCTCCATGAATTTCTTCTCTCCCACCTTAAATATGAGTACACCTACTATTACACTAACAACTGTTCTGGTAAAATCCTATTTGGCTCTCTCTTAAGCTAAACCTCACTTTTGCTCTCTCTTAATCTAAACCTCATTTTCTAATGTTTTGGGCAATGTATGGTTCTCAGGGGTTTTTTTTGTTTTGTTTGTTTTTTGTTTTGTTTTTGTTTTGTTTTTTTGGTAGGACACTAGTGCCCATATTACCAAATGACCTAAATTGATTACTTTAACTATTAGCATATGTAGCAGTGTGGGCACCTCTCTGGGGAAGGAATCTTTTCATTGTTTTGGGAGTCAATTCAAATGCAGTCTCCAAACTTAGAATAAACAAGAGAATTCATGCTTCTCTCATTTTATTTAGGCCCACAGTCAAAACAAAACTATTTGCATATTACTCAATTAACTCTATTCTGGAGATTCCAAAGCAAATGTCCATAATATATCTCTGATTTGACACAGCTCCATCATGCAAGTAACAGAACTGTATGTATTTTTAATGAGAATTCTAGCTGTAAAAAATACTATTCATTTCATATGAACTGAAGCCAACAGGGGCAAAAAAAAAGCTTACTGCAATGTTTTGAGCAAAGCAACACTGACTCATTTTAAAACACTATTTAAGGTGCTATAAACTGTAATTAAATCAGGTCCTGAAAAGTGCTAAGTAGAAGTAAAGTGCTAATTAGTAAATTAGTAAAGATACCATTTTTAGAGTGAAAAACTTTTTTTCACACTTTTAAACATTTACAAAAAAATTCTTGATAGGGGCTGGGGATTTAGCTCAGTGATTAGAGTGCTTGCCTTGTAAGCACAAGGGCCTGAGTTCGATCCCCGGCACCACAAAAAGAAAAAAAAAAAAAATTCTTGATAAGGTGCAGTTCAAAATATTTCTGGAATCTTGATTCTATGCTTTCTTTCAAAGAAAATTCACAGCACTTTTCATCCGATGACCTCAGTGCTTTATAGAATATATCCCCCCCCAAAGTGGAACAATATAAAATAGGCCATAAGAAATTATAGGAAAAGTTTAAATACAAGGAACTGCAGAGAGCACTCCGGGAGAACATGGGCACTGACAACACAGGAGGCGGACGGGGACTAGGACGTCAGTCGCAAATGTGCCTCAGTGATACCCACATAGGTCACTCGAGCATTTTCTTCAGCTATTTGTTCATGGGCAGTCTCCCATCAAGGCTTTTCCTGGCCATTCGTTTAAGACTGCAAACCCAACCGCTCCTACAGATCTCCCATCTCCTTTCCTGCTTGTTATATTCACAGCCCTGACCGCCTTCTTAGTTTCTATCACTGGCCCATTTGCACACTGTCTGCTACCACACAGGCATATAAAGCCCTCAATGGCACACACCTTTGCTTGTTTTATCCACTACCCTGTCCCCAGAGCCTAGAACACTGTCTAGGGCTTAGTAGTTGCTCAGTCATTATTACATGAAGATATAGTATCTTGCCTCTCTTACCAAAAAACCAAAGTTTGGATATTTTTCTATGTATTTGCAATGAAAGCAGAAAAACTGAAGTAGAATAACAATCTCATGCTCCAAAACTAGCTCTTGTGAAGTTATAGATATTTAAAAGAAATAAATATTCTATCATGTATATTCAATTGAAAATACTTTCTTGTAAGTAACACACTGCTTTGGATTAATCAGATAAAGATGAAAGTCAAGAATTTTGCCAACAGTGCTTCTTGCTAACATTACTCAGTTATGCCTTTGAGCTCAGGAATATTGTATATGAAGGATATCTTGTTAAAACAACTGTTGCAAGCAAGTCATGTCCTATCAGCTATACTCTGTACCCTATGGGAACACAAACGTCCCGAAGTCTATGTTAATGTAATCTTGCTGCTCCGTTGAGCTAAGGCAAAAATCACAGCTTTTCGGTGACATGTAAGTCTTCACATAAGTACCACATTATCTATATGTCTTCTAGAAATGAGAGGAGGATTTCTGCTGTAAGGATTACACTGAATCAATCCACAAAGGTAAATATTGTGAACAAATACCATAAAATAAGCTAGTAAATGATTCTAATCTCCATTTGTCAACTAACTGGAAGTCTCTGCTCTTCTTTATGTAACTGGGAACATGGCATCTACGGGAGAGTAAAATCCCCCAGCTCCAGGGCTCCTAGAGGTTTTTCTGTAATAGGCTCTTCAGCTTCCAACACAGAATTTCCCCTGCGATACTCTAAGCAACTCTGCAATGCTCTATTTTCAATGAGCTGTGAGGTCTTATTTTATTCTTATAAACCTTTCATCATTAGAAACTGTCTAGTTACAAAAATTTAAGACCCTTGTTTTTCAGGGTTTTTTTTGGGAGGAATGAGGAAGAGGTCGTGTTAGGAAAAATTGAGTTTCTTCTTAATGGTGTTTAAAAGCTGGTAACAAATGCTTATGGAAAATGTAAAAATGCATATTTACAAAATATGTGGGACAGTTTCTTTGGCTAACAATCTCAGAGGCAAATTTTGATTATTAAAAAATTGTGAATGATTTTTAAACTGTTTAACTTTTGATGCAATTCAATCTCTGAGTCTACCAATTAACTTAATATCCAACTAAATCCAAACATGTTGTAACTTAAAATGTGCATGCTTATGGACTTTGAAAACACAGTTTGATAAAGATTCACTACATTCTAAAGTAATTATTAGCATTTGTTATATCTCTGCCTCCCTTAAATATTATACAGAAGTTAATTTATAAGTTCTTCTCCGTTCGCCAGCTCATTCACCTAATATTTAGCAGAAAGGATGTATTTTCTAAGTGTTTCTGTTTACTAAGAGAAGCTATCAAGATGACTGTTGTGTGAAGCAAAAACACTGTGACAAGCTCAATCACAGGACTAAGCAGGAATGATACTTTGGCAAGATCCACCTCAAGACTGAGGGAAGAGGCTGTGTGCATAGGACGTACTTTAGAAACAAAGGTCACAAAGAATTTACAATAACACATATGAAATGAAAAACAAAATATGAATTATCAAAGAAACTGAAATGTTTTAAATGACAGTCTAAGATTAACAGATTGCTGATAATAGTCAACCTCCTTTTCAGGATGGTCACAAGTTTTTAAAAATCACCTCGCTTGATGAAAAAAAATGTAGGATGACCCTATACCATTTTCTGCAGCCCCCATACTTCTCAAAACTCAACATCAGGACTTGGGGCAGAGGGATCACCATGAGTTCGCGGCCTGCCTGGGCTACATAGCATGTTCAAGGCCAGCCTGAACTACACAGTGAGACCCTGTCTCAAAAAAAACGAGCAAATAATTAAAAAAAAAAAACTCAACATCATAATTAAAGCCACTTTGGTTACTGATTGTCCTTAAGCTTTGATGTTGCCTGTTTGACTTTGGATCTGTTTACATTTTAAAATTTTGTTATGAAGATTATATATACACTGCTTTTGTCCTATTAAATAAAAACATTATACCAAGAAGCAAACATAAGAACGTAGAAGAGAAGACTTCTTCCTATTCCCACCCATCTTAACATTTGGGGACCATTAACTTGAGTAGATTATAGAATGTTTCAAAAATAAATTCATGTATAAGTAGACATTAGATTTTAAAGGAGGCTGGGGTAGATGTAGAATTTGGCTGAGGAACAGGAATTGTAATTTATATGGAAAACTTTTATTTTTGAGAAAAATCAGAATATTTTCTTAAAGTTTTCCTTCCCCTTCTGATTATTACCACAATGAATAGAACTCTAAAGTTTTTCAGTCATAGACTGCTAATCCCAGAAGAGACTGAGAGATGATCTGTATAACGTCTTCTTTTACAAGAGATACTGTACATGAATGGCTCTGAGTCCCAGATCTGTTTATCCAAGAAATATGGAGAATCTTCAGAGACCAACAGCCTGAGTCCTCTGTAGGAAGGTCAGAGCTACTAAAGGTCAAGATGTGGGCACAGAAGGGAAGGTACCACATTTTAATGTTTATCCAGTTGATTCTATACTTCTATTTCCATATGCAAGTTTTCTCTATTTTCTCGGAACTGCCCAGTCCTACCAGTGTTTGTTGTCTAAGGACATTAAGTTGTGCTCCCCTCAGGGATGAGTTTACTACAGACTCTCAGAAGGTTACTGGGTGTCCTGATGGTTTAATAGCTAGAACTCAGCTGTAATTTTCTCCTAAATGCATTTTACATTCTATACTTTGTGGTGCTTTTCCCCCTTATGTTGTTATAACTGTGAGCCCATAGAGGGCAGCAATTTGGTCTTAGGCATGTACACTTGTTTAGTGTCTGAAAGAATGATGTACAGGCCCAGGTCCAAATATTCCCTTCCAGGTATTTCTCTCATTCCTCATGGAAACCACACTCCAGCATTCTCAACTACTGGTGGTCCCTCGGTAAGCCTGCCCTTTCTAATTCCACAGCTTCAAGCGCCTTCTCTTCAAGATATATTTGCATCTGCACCTTTCTTCCAAATCTCTTCAACAAACAAGTCATTTTTTCCTAGATACAGCTCAAGAGCTGTTTTTCCCCTTAAGAAAAGTCTTAACAACAGGAATGGGAAAATCTCTCTTGAGAACTGATGTATCCAGAATTTGAAGTGAAGAACAATTCCATTTTCATCTACTTCCATTTTGCCCCTCATTTGAGGTTCTGTCCTGACCTTCATAATTTAAGATAGTTGTGGCTGGAGCACTTTATACTTTCCTCATAGTTCATAAAGTACCCCTTCTACCTAGAGTTAGAATTAAATTATCTGCTCTACCGCCTTGCTAGACTGTAAGTTCCTACCGGACAACAACTGAAGGGGTTAATCCCTGTATTTTATTAGAAGATAAATTTACTTATTCTGGAGTCCCTAAATGGTAGCAGAGTTGAATAACAATGCAAGTTTCTGTTTATATTCTCAAAAGTGAAACATGCCCAGAGAAGGTTTTGAATTCAATAAATTTTAGGAACTATGACATTTGGATGAAGGAAACTTTGGGGAATTTTTAGGAGGAGGGCCACAAGGAGACAAAGCCATTGGTTGTTTTTAGGTTCTTTCATCCCCAGCCTGGGTAACCAGCCATGTCTTTCTGATTGTTTCTAGCATATCTCAAGCACTTTGCTTTTATGCAGAGTAATTTTCATTTGTTTTCATAAATTTGTTGCTCTTTCAGTTCCTAATGTCATCCATGTGACAAGTTCAGTCATCGGCTTCCCTTTTTGTTGCTCCCTACATCCAGTTTCCTGACGAGTTCTGTCATTCTACTTTAGGTCTTTCACATCTCTTTCCTCCTTACCTAGGTAATCTGAGCAGCTCGGCTTCAGATTACCTCTTCTTACTCTACCTTATTTTACACACAATATTATATTCATCTCTGAAAATGTAGCCTTGACCATGGATGTGTTCTATCCCCCCTTTTAGATCGTAAGCTCTTTATGGCCAGGATCTGTGTGTGTCATCTTTGTTATTCCCCCATAGCACCTACAAATAAGTAGTTCTTGAATGAACAACAGCAAAAAAAAAAAAAATCCCCCAAACATTAAATATAAGGCTAAGTGAAATAAACATGAGCTTTACACAACCTTAAAATATTTTACGTTATGATTCCTATAAAAACTAGGTTTGCGCTGGAATTCTGGTGTCCCAATGGTCAAAGTACTCTTATGATTTAAAACCTGAAAATCTATTTCCTACACAATGAACCATCACTCAAGTAGCGCTTGTATATCAAGGTAGAAAAAGTCTATACTGTACTTAACTACAAGTTCTAAGGAAATGATGATTAAAGATATTTTTCATCCCTCTGTTTTGTAGAAAGTAGAAATCAAGTTAAACTTCTGTGAATCATAAACAACAGATCAGAAAAATTTTGTAGAAAACCTCCCCTAGGTGTGATGGTTGTCAAAAATAAATAAATACTAACTGCACGAGTTGCTTCCATCATTAGCAAATCTACCTATGTAGTCCTCGTGCAGTGATCTATGGTTAAGAAATAACATGTCATTCCTGCACAGTCTCCCAGAACATGTGCACGTGACATTTGATTGGTACCTCAACGCAGAGGCACACTTACTAAGCAACCCAGAGCTGAAGGTCATCTGCCCCATGTACCTGTTCTATAACATTAACATGGATTTGTGTCTTATAAACTGAACTGTTGGCCGTGTCACAATAATTAATCCATGTGTGGAAGCATTTTTGGCTGTCTAGTCAAGCCTAAGAATGTTCACTATCTTCTGAGTTCTCTTTGGTGCTCTATCAATACATACACTTTTCAAAAGTGTTTTTCTCACCCAATCTTTTAGAAGAATGTAAGCTGTCATGTAAAGCACAGCCAGCATACTGATCCAAAGAGTGGCTCTCAAACTTTCAAGTCTACAAATCATTCTTCATGAGTCAGATGACATGATCTCTCTATCCCATCCCGTATTCACATAATATCTCTTAAATAAATCTTGAAATAGTCCATAGTTGTGGTGATACAAATTTTATACAGTTTCCTTACTTTACAATTATCATACAGCCTATCAACTAGCCTGTCTCTCCCCCCTCTGCTGCTCCATGCACAAAGGCTACAGAAATCCTACACATCCATATTTCTTTATAACCCAAACATTTCAGCATATTGAAGCTACATAAAATGCCAAATCAAAATGCCTCTCTTTTTCACAGGCTCTCAGCCTCATCCCTTTCTAGTCAAGCCTGCAGATAGACCCTTGCTTCTGTATTCAATTTGTCATGTGCAAACATGGCTTGCAGCCAGGTATAGGTGTACATGCCTGTAATCTCAGCACTCGGGGAGGTTGAGGCCAGAGCATCACAGGTTCGAATCTAATCTGGGTAACTTACCTACTTAGTGAGACCCTGTCCCAAAATGAATTCAGCTTCAAACTCTATCTTCTCCAAGAAGAGCTCCTGAATTTCCCATAACTACAAATGATTTTGTCCCTCTGGACTTGCAGAGAACTGAGAGACTCAGACCATTCTTTAGGCATTTCACATGTCCTGTCTACTATTAAAACCATTTGTCATACTTCATCTCCTTGCCCTGACTTAATTTCCTCCATCCCATACCTATCTTTAAAATCAATATGTACCTGCATAATGTCCATGCTACTCAACTGAATATTTACCCCATGCTATAGGAACTCCAGAGGTCTTGTTCACCATGAAACCCGTAAGGCCTGAGACAATGCCCAATACTGAGTGGGCATTCGCTAAATAGTTAATGAATCAATAAATTATTGCATGTGTTCGTTCCCCTCCTGGTCTGCAACTTCCCTGAGATTTGGGATACCTAAAGCTTCAAACAAACATATAACTATTTCATTGGTAAAGAAATATTTGTTCCTGAATAGAGCCAAGTAACTTTCAAAAGTATCAATCCCATCCTCCTTCAATATGTTCCATTTTTCCTAAATAAAGCACTACTTACACACTGTCCAGTGACTAAAGTGGAATATTAAAAGCTAGCAATGGTGTCACCACCATTTACATAATGCTTATCTAATTCTTTCTCTCTCCTATTAGAGCATAAACATATAACAAAGTACCTTTTGAAATTGTGGAACTTATTAGGAAACTTTTAAAAATTAATGCATTTTTCTTATAAATAAAATACTAATTAAAATATAAGTCACAAGGAAGTCTACACAAAATAATATTGACACCAAGATTCCTGTCCAAAGAGAGATTGAATATTAACTTAATTCCTGAGAATTGCAAGGAAACCAAGGGCCAGAAAGTACTGGCTCCACTAGCCACCAGGCTGAGTGAGCATGTTCCCACACAGCCCTGCCAATTCCAGCCTCACCTACAGCATCCCCTGCTAGTTCAGTTCCAAACAGAGATTTATGTCGAATTATGCTCTAGCTTTGTGGTGAGGTGAAATACGCATGCAGGGTTAGGATGAGTCCACCTAACACATGTTCACTTGGAACCTAATCCAAATTAGATCCTGGGTCCTCAGGGAAGGGGACAAATGCAGGAGCCCACTCTGCTCTTTAAGCAGCAGGAGCTGTCAGTGCAGTTCTATCATAAAGAAACTTCACCTTTGGTAAATTACATTTTCAATTTATCATGTTTTTCATGCTCACATTAAAGGTTTATCTAAATTTCAAAATGTAATAGAGTGAGTCCTAATATCTTGCTTTATGACTGATACTTGTTCAGCTGAGGTTACTTTTTAGAAGAAATTCAAAATGAATTCTAAATCTTTTCCTTTTGGGGGAGGAGATTATTCTCCATTAATTAGTCTAGAATATTACAATTAAAGAACAAGAATATTTGACATTACTCAATTTCAGAAGCAAAAATTTATGCTAAAAAGGTACAGAAGCTCTTCAGAAATGTGATGGAAACACAGAATTTACAGCTTTAATTAGCATAACCACTTTTATTTTTTATTCAAATAATTTTCAGGAAAAATTATTTTTTATTTTGGAGCTGATACTTTAACTAGGTTACATGAATTTAACACATAAAACTAAAACTCCATCCAACATACTATATATAGATTTTATCACTTTTGTGGTTCATATGTGCTAAAAACTAACAATGGCATTAATCTATCTAATTAACCAAGTTTAAAATGTTGCAATTATACATTTAAAATCTCATAAAACGCCTACCTCTTACTCACTGCTCTAGAACCTGAGTTTGGCAGAGGTATATTTACAGTGCTGCTACCGGTCGTTGTAATGATCTTAATTATTACATATAATTTTCTGAATATTATTTCTAAAGCTGAATACAATTAAAAGTCTCAAAGATTTACTCTAGACTATTTAGATTATGAAAACATTTCAGAATTGCTTATTTGACTACTGACTTCAGTATCTACTGAAAATGCACGAGCAGCTTAATCATGGTTTATCTGTGCCCTTTTATGGCCATGTAAGTGTTGATCTACAAACACTTCATCAGAGCAGAAAACTGTTCTTGTCTATACAATCCCATCTATGTGTTTTTACTCAGTTTCGTGTTGAATATTTTGCAGATACTCGCTATATTAATAATGATGATGACAATGTTGCTCCTAATGGGGATAAACCATTAATTTACCATGAGGTTCAATGACTGGATAAGAATCACTTAACAGCAAATCAACTATGAATCAACCTTCTGGGTAAATGTTATATGGGTAAGTTGTGCCCACTAGGTGTAATAGACCAAACCTAGGAAAATGGATAGGCCAAAGTTAGTTCTTTCAAGCATGCACTAGGAAGACTGAAAATTCATTCCCAGTCTGCCATAACTGTCTATAATACATATCAGAAAAAGATTTCTGAACCGAGGTAAAAAGGCAAGAGCTCCCCACTGTTACGTACTTCAAAAATTGATCATAAACATTCTTTAATATATTTATATCTTCATGGCACAAAGTTCCTCTTGAGCATTCTTTCTCCTTAACCATCTCAAATATTTGGTGTTCATAGTGTGCTTAATAGCCACCGTTTTGCTCACTGGATAGCCAAGCTAGTTCAGCACCACACAATGCAGACCTAGGTATGGAACACAGAATAGAACTTCAGCTTTCCAAATCACAGCCTGATGCTCTGACCCCCAAGCCAGGTGCTATGATCATGAGTGATGGAGCTCTTCTGACTGCACACTACTTTCAAATAATGATCCACAAAGTTAATCAAAAGGGCTTCCCTGTTCAATATTTACCTGTTACTCATTGACAGCCTCTGTCTGCACAGCCATCTAGGATGTATAGAATGGGATCAGGAATACTGAGCTCAAACAGCACCTGAGTGCCTCACTGAAGTACCAGGCAGAATTGATGAAAGCAGAATTAAGCTGCTCTTTAAACCCCCTTCGACACTAAAGAGGTCTGTGTGAGTTCCACACCAGCAATGTGCTGCTTCTTCCTGGATTGGAAGGCCAAGTAAGTCTTTGATAGCAAGAGGGATAAAAGGAACAACAAGCACACAAAAGAAAAAAAGGAACAGAAGAAGGGTGGTATTAGGCATCAAAATATAAACATGAAGGGAAAATAGTAATTTCCTGTATTGGGGCAAAAAAAATAATATTCCCTCCTTGATGCGATCTCCCTGCTTTTATGTACTAGGAAAGTCATATCTATCCTGAAAATTATTTTTCTCATTTTCATACACATTCAACATTTTCAGCTAAAAAATAATAAGAAAACACTGATCTTTTTATGTGTTAGATATTTAAATGCTGTTTGTCAGCCTGTCAATCAAATATACCCAGAATGGTTGCTGACCAGCCTCCATAGTCACCCCTGGAAAGGTAGATAATCAGACTGATCAAAATGCAGTTCTCTGTGATTTTTTTAACCATCAAAAAGAGAGCAAGGTTTACTACAGGACCTGATTATGTACATTTATTAATCAGGTACCTTGACGGGTTTTGGACACAGGTGGTTAAGGCATAGGTGGTAGGGAATCACTTCAAAAGTAAAATTTTCTTTTAATTAATCCTTCCTGAACACTTTTTTAGCCTTGGCAAACCTTACCTATTTACTATATACCAGGCATTATTTTAAGCAGTTTATATTTATTAGTTCATTTAATCCCATGGTAAACTCTGTGAGACACTGCTACCATTTCACAGGTAAGAAAATGGGAAACAAAGAGCTAGAAACTTGTTCAAGATCTCTCAGAAAACAAGTAACAGAATTAGGGTGTGAATATATCAATCTTGCAACAGAGCTGACTATTTATTTCCCCACTACCTCAAGTGCTCTAATTCTCTCAGCACTACTGAAATATGAGACTTCATATTTGGATATCTGGACTTCAGCAAGCACCTTTTCAAAAGTTTGTGGAGCAAATAAATAAAGATTTTTAAGGAATTCACAAACTTATGAAGACATCTCACACTCATACACACAGTCTTTTACCATTTAACTTTTATAAATCTATGCCATGCTTCATCTCTAAGTTTATGAGCTCCTGAAAGGCATTTATTCGCATATTTATTATTGAGTGCTGCCACATACATGATACAAAAAAGTGGTATGTTAGCATTTAATCATAGCTTCAGTATTGACTTCACTCTCTTTTATATGCCCTCCCACATTCAGTCTATCAGGAAATCCTGCTGCTTTTTCCTTCATATATATCAAAATCCAAATTCTGCTCACCACCTCCATGTCTACCCCTTTGGTATAAGCCACCTCAACTATGGTGTGTCCAGCTGTACCCCTTGCTTCCATCTTTATGTCTCTCAGCTTCACTGATTCTAAGAGTGGGTGAGACTCCACTGTCCTCACCTCAGAACCCTACAAGGCCTCATTTCCAGAGGAGGAAAAGTTCAGCACCTCATCTGGCCTGCCAGCATCCCCTGTGCCAACACTCTGTCACCTGCCTGGCCTTCCTCCTGCCACTGTCCTTCCCCAATTGGCCTCCTCAGTGTTGAGTAGCAGAACTCTTCAGTTCCACTGCCTTTGTGTCATTTGTTCATTTTCCCTGGAGTACTTTTCTCTGGTTATCTGAATGCCTCATTCTTTACTTCCTTAGTCTTTGCTCTAATGTCATTGTTTTAAAGGAGCCTCACTATAAGAAATCTGGGGGGAAAAAAAAAAGGAATCCTAACTGGGCCTGGGGATTTAGCTCAAGTGGTAGAGTGCTTGCCTAGCTAGCACCAGGCCCTGAGTTCAATTCCCAGCACCTCTCTGCCAAAAAAAAGAAAAAAAAAGAAATCCTAACTAACCCACCTTCTCCCTGGTATTAATTCCTTCCTGACATCTATTTTTTGTTTCATAGCACTATCCTCTAACAGATTACATTTCTTCTCTTTTGATTTTTCCCACCCTTCATTACTAGGGATTAAATTCAGAGCCTTTGCTATATCCCCAGACCTTTTAAAATATTATTTTAATTTTGAGACAGGCTCTTGCTACATTGCTAAATTCCCTGGGCTGGGCTCTAATTTGCAACTTACTGCCTTAGCATCCCAGACTGCTGGGATTAGGGGCATCCACCACCACACCCAGATGTTTTTCTTCATTTTTAATGTTTGTTTATTGCCTGTTTCCAGTGCTATCTAACTTTGAGGACAAAGATTTTGCTCTTTCTTCACTGACATATCCCAAACAATATAGTTTCTTGTTATAGAAAGTACCCAATTAATGTGTTAAATTAACAGAAAGGAGAGACCACACTAGATAAAACTAGTTCAGAGAGACCTCACAGAGGAGCAAACCAAGGCAGTGGATTCATGATAAACTGCGGACGAGTTTCATAGAAAGAAGCAAAACACATGTGTTGCAGACTGCTGGGGAGAGAGGTGGGCTGAAAGGGAGACTGGAACAAAACTAGTGAGCTAGACACATTTAATTACTATTATAGACACCATGCACTAAGAATGAGCAGTCAGTGGCTTTCAGTAGTACTCAAGTATTTATTTATCTGAAGCAAAACCACCAAGAAAGGAACTAAGATTGATTAGGAGACTGAAACAATGGAGACATGAAGTAATCACTTAAATTGGGGAAATGATAAAAGAAAGGAAGTAATTTTAGAAGAAATCATTCTATGAATGAGATATTAAGATGAAAGAGAGAGAGAGTGAAAGATGATTCCAAGAGTAAGGCTGAATGACTATAAAAATGAAGGACGAGGGATGTAGCTCAGTGTACAGTGCTTGCTCAGCATGCATGAGGTCCTAGGTCCACTTCCCAGCCCTGTCATAGAACAAGTATAAGGGAGGAGAGGAACTTTCCAGGAGGTTCTGTCTGGGAGGAATGGCTGACTGTGCTGGAGAAACCCTACATGGGATATGAGAAAGGTCTTGACTTGTACACCAGCCACATCACACCACAGCTATGATTCCAGGGTTTGGGTTTCTTGTTTGTTTGTTTTTTCCATGTATAATGGAGACCAAACATAGTTCATGAGGTTATTTTGAGGATTAATTGGGAATTTCCACTGATACACTTGCCAATTTGTCGGTCGTTACATATGGAAATTGAAATAAAGTAAAACACATAGGAATGTATATAGTTTGAAAATATAAAAACTAGAGTTTGGCAAGGGTTAGGAATTGAGATAAAAAGTTGAGATTTATCCGCTTCTGTGTGGTAACTGCAGTGTCAGGAAACCCTGAATTTCCACAGAGGAGACCTCACTGCCCCAAGCCAGAATGGCCTCAACTTTACACTCAAACAACACTGACCACGTGTTCTTTCACACGTGTTCTTTCAGTGACTAATATTCAACACAACAAATCTCACTCCTCTTCTTTGGGGTCCTATTTTTTTATGGAAATTAATTGTAGTGGAGTATGCATAAATAGAAGCTGGATGCAACTGAAGTAAAGTACCATTCTATTCCAAAGGGACATTCTATTCAGTTGAAAGGGGATGAATTGCTAGGCCAGAAAGACCTGATTTAGCCTCTTCTATATAGCTATCAGATTATTCCTTGTTAGCTGTGTGACCTGAGCAACTCGCCTAACTTCTCTGAGCCTACATTTTCTCAAATGTGAAATAATAACTAAATTACTCATTTCAAATACAGTTGCTGGGCCGATTACAATAATACATGAAGACCATAGGACACTATATTTGGAATGTGATTAATTTGTTTCTTTCAGATTTCAACCTCATCTTTGTTACTGCGTATGGAAAACCAGCCAGCACAGACACCGAAATGGTGAAACTGGAGGATAACTTCAGTGTTGGGAGCTAGGGCTTCCACTGTTCTCAGAAACAGGAACTTGGCCTTACAGCGGAAGGCCTGGAGAGCAATGGGTATTTCCTTTGGATGACAGAACAAACGCAGTGGTGTTCGGCTCCTTTGTACCTCAGAGCCTCGCCTTCAGAGGATACTGTGAATCAAGCCAACAGATGAGTCCTGCAGATCTCTTTTAAACAGACCCAATTAAACTACTATTGGTAAAGTGAACCAAAAATGCTACCAAGCCCTCGTAAAACTACACTCTTTTTAAAACGTGTTCGTCCATAATTTTAGTTTTTCTAGTCTTCTCCTCCCTGAAGCATTTCAAAAGTACCACAACTTTTTTTTTTTAAATTCAGCATTCTTTATTCCTACAATCCTCATATAAATTGTTACTAGCTCTGGGCAAGCAGCATTCAGAAAAGAGGGGAAACAATCTTGCTCTCGGATGAATTTATTAATCATGAATTTTATGGGAGCTCAGAACACCCCTATCCTCCTGATGCATCTCTAAACCTCTTCTTACAAAAATGTAGAGACATGAATCCCACCACTCCCACTGAAAGTAACTCAAGATTTGGGACACCTGATGAATTTTCCAAATATATGAAAAACAGAGAAGCCACTTCCTACTTCCCTCTTGCAAGCCATCAATGAGTAAGGTGGTCCTTGGAAGAGCACACTGTTTCCCTCAGAAACTGGGCAAAGATTCCCCTGCAATCACGGGAAAGTGCATTTTTCACCAGGAGATCTAGAGGATACCTAAAGTACGTAAGACAAGAGGCCTCATGCCAGATGAAGCCGAGCTAACCTGATTTCATCTTTAAAACAGTTTTTTTCGTGAACTTGAGAGAGGAACCAAAAAGCAGAATCACTAACAATGTTGCGGACCTTCTGATTTCCAGGCCCCAGTATGCAGATGGCTGTGATTTGCTGTAAGCACCCAACAGGTAATAGCCAAGAAAATGGTGCTGCTACAAAAGCGTATGTTTGTTGAAATGCAAAGTAAAGTAGTGAGAATTGCTAGTAAGAGAAATTGGCCTCTCCTCCTTGGTAATACATGAGAACAAGCAAAGAGTGAAGCCCAGGGATTCCTTACAACTGGGCCAAGGGAGGGGAAGGGAAATTAGGTTTTAAATAAGATGCTGCAGCAGTCTATTTAGTCACATAAACCTCAAGCATCTAATTCCAAAGAATTCTCAAAGTGATAAGTAACTTAGAAAGGTCTCAAGTTTGCCAATGGAAACATCACCCCAGAATGTTTTCTTTACATGCTGGTCATTGAACCAAAATCCTCAAAGGACCTATTCTCTCTCTGCTTTGAGAACTAGATCTAAACATCTCAATGCAGAACGCAGTAAATAGAATTCTCTTTTTAAGCAACCTAGAGGAATGATGCAGCTGACGTGGCATGTGAGAAAATGAGTTTGTAAAGCAGCTAGAAAAATCCTATCACTTAACGGTTCCTTCTCTTACATGTACATATTCCGATTTTAAACAGCCATAAGTTTCTTTAACCCACCACACCCTTCTCACCACTAGCTTCATCCTATAACTGGCAAAACTATTTACATATTTAAATGATTTACTATCTTTACATAAAAATAAACATTGAGGTGGTAAGGAAGGATTTTTCTGTTGAAAATCTTATCACTAATGAATGTATCACTGTTTCTTGCTAGAGAAATTTAAATGCAAGCAAAAAAATTAAGTCCTCCCCAAAAGCAATTCAAATTCAGAAGATAAACTAGACCAGGAAAAACATACCACACCAGAAAGGAAATCTGTGAAGAACTCTATTTCTATGTGAAAGTAGATTATATACCTCCATTTAGTCTAAAAATAGTTGGCTCTAGAAATTTCCAAGCTGAGTTATTTGTGAATGGATTTACAAGAAATTTCCATATACATATGAATATATATATACATATCTACGAAAGGTGACAGGAATAAAAATACATAAAACTATTTAGAAGGCTGCAAAGATAGAAGCCAAATTATTAACAATGGCAATGTATGGTAGCCGCAAATAAAAATGACATTGATGTTCTTCCCTTTATGCTTATCTGAATTTTCTAAATGTTGCAGAATTAAAATATATCTCTATTTTAAAATGATCTATTACAAAAGAAGAGCTTGAACTTTCATGAAGTGACTATTCTAAGAACTCCCTACTCAACAGTCCAAAGACATGACATTGGGCCTAATAAACAGAAGAATTCCAAGAATATTCCCTCAGCACAAGGGTCATGCCCACCATAGCCTACTCTGTAAGCTCCAAGAAAAAACACATCCAAGGCCATCTACTGAGTAGAGCACAGAAAATTCCCCAAATCCAGAGAAAAACACAAGGAAATAAAAGTTCTAAGTAGGGTAAAGTTAAAACCATAATTTCATCCTTTTGTTATTGATGAGACTATTAGTGGAGGCATGTTAATTATTCATCATCTTGTTAAAAGAAATAAATCCTGGTGCATGCTTTTACCTATTGTAAACATAGTGCTTATAATATTTTAAACAATATACACTTTTATTATAAGCAGCTTTTCCATAAGATTATATGTACTTCTCATAAGGAATGTATTTTATTAAATTTCTTAAAAATACAAAATTATTTTTAAGAGATCCTGAAAGTTCACTAAAATTCACAACTATTCCTTTAAATGAAATACTATACTTCACTGCTAAGAAAATGGACTTGTTTCATTTATTTTACACAAGGGACAGTAATATATAACAAAAATAACAACTCAAAATGTGTTCCCTTTGGGAACTTCACTTCAACATCTTTATAGTCATAATGGCTTACCTTGTTGGGGGTTGAAAACCTCTTATTTGCATTTTGCAGATAAGGCCTTCATGAGGTGAATAGTCGTATTTTAAATTAAATGACTAACAAAGTACTACTCATTCAGTGAACACATGGTAAGCACCATAGATTTTTTGTTTCGTTTTGTTTTTCTTGAGTGTTTTATTTCTTTTCTTTTCTTTTTGTGTATAGTACTGGGGATTGAACCTAGGGCCTTGTGTTTTAGACCTCAGGATCTGAAGTCAGACAGCATGAGGTACAGTGTAGAAGTCAGCAAACTTTTTTGTAAATAGCCAAATTGTAAATATTTGAGGCTTTTTGGTCCATATGGTCATCACCACAAATCATTTAGGCCCTCCTTGTTGCAGGAAATAAGTCACAGACAACACATAAATAAATGGGCGTGTCTATGTTCCAATAAAATTTTACCTACAGATTGAAAACAGAGGCTACATTGGCTGTGGAGGGCCAGAGTTTGGTGATGGTAATCTAAATTCCACCATATCCTACCTTCTTTCCCCTGGAGTGTGTTTCTTCAGCTTTATAGGCCTCTGTTATCCTAGCTGTAAAATGCCAGTAACAATCATGTCTAATGCTGAAATTCATCGTCAGGACTTTTTTAATGTATCTTAAGCCATCAGCCCAGTGCCTGACATCAGTATGTAGTAAAAATCAGTTATTTTAGTAATTACCATCATCTTCATCATCACACTGATCCTCAAAACAAACTATTAAAGAGTAATGTTTACCCTCATTTTAGAGGTGAGAAAAAGATGCTTAAAGACTTAAGTAACCTTGCCACTATCTCACATCTACTAGATAATGGTGGGGCTACATTCAAATCAGATCCTTTTTCAAGAGGTTTAACCACCTCTAGCAATGATTAAATACTCCTGTGTGGATTTGTACATCTTAAAACATGTGGGCCGCAATCAAAGAAGAAACCTGTTACAGCTGGTATCTAGATGGCCCCCTAAAGCCTCACGAGGTCATAGTTGGGGCTTTTTCAGAAATATGCTGGGATCGAGGGTGTGTGATTACTAAATCAGTCCACTGATCAGCTTGGCATAGTTCTGGTTATGAATGCTACCCATATAAAGGGACAGAAACAAGCTGCTGTTGTGACTTGTTCACTTGTCACTTGCTCCTTCTGCTTCTGTTGTTGCTGCTTGTTTTCTGCTGCCTCCTGCCCACTCTGTGATCCCCTCTGCCAGGTCACCCTGCCTCGGAGCCCACCAATTACAGACAGAAACTCCTACAAACTGTGAGCTGAAATAAACCTTTCCTCCTTTGACTTAGGGCGTCAGGTATTTTATCTCAGCAACAAGAAAAGTAACTAAGACAAAGCCATAGTTCTCTCATTCTGGTGCATAAACTCAGACCAGAGATTCACTAATTGCACACTTTCAAGCTCAGCACACAAAATAAGCTGCTCTTAAGGTGAAGAACCATAGTTTTAATAAGTTTTCTTTAATACCCTAAATTTGATGTATTATTTTTAAAGTCTAAGCACAAGCACACTGTACCTCTGCCTTTCTCTGAAAGCACCTGTTAAAGATTCTCAACACTGTAGTTCAACAGTTTCTCTACAAAAGCTTCATCGTAGCTCTGCAGCTCTCACCTTGACCTGTACTTTCTGTTCTCAAGTTTCTTGAGTTCTCATACATACTGCAGGTGTGTCTCTAGTCAATTATTTTTTAAAATCTAGATACTCATTTCTCTCATAATAAAAATATACACTCCAATGAAGCCAATTAATATTCTTTCATTCTAAATCACACTGCCTGTGCCTATGCATTTTGACACCCCGGCATGTGTGGATCTTGGATTACAAGTGGTCTGTGAGGAGAAAGGCAAACACCGAACTCCTCATCCACCAAAAGCAGCCAAGTCATAGGCAGGTCCTGGGTAAGTTCATATTGGGAAAGTTTGCCAACATGTTTATAAGTTTAAAATAACTTTGGACTAACAAACAGCACCATTTCCCATTCTTCCTTGCAAAGAACACTAAATGAATTTCAAAACCAAGAGACGAAGAACTGTGGGCCACTCCCTGGGCAGGACTCCCGACTCGGGTCTAACCTACTCCCAGAGGGTTTGCTAGGCACAGTCTGTGTGGCACTGTTCTTTTCCGGACAACTCACCCAGGCTGGCAGCCCCGGAATCTGACACCTTTGCCCACCCTTCCTCGCCAGTCTCACTTCCTCCTTTGTGCCATTTGCAACTTGTTACACCAGAACTCCCTGTGTCTTAGCCCAGGTTACTACCTCGGGCATCCCATCTCAGGCTCCAGTGCCTCCTTCACTGATGAGGAACTTGGGGCCTGTCCTGTTAAAAATTACTCCTTTAAAATAAATAAATAAAAGTGACCCCTTTGTGCTATTCTCCTATAGTTGGCATTTCTCTCCCTTTCATGTAAAACCCCAATTACTTGTTGATAGCTTAGTCTTCTAGGCTTGTGAAGGGAAGTTTTCTGCTTTACTTCAGAATGAGTGAGTCAGTATACAGTTTGCATAGAATAGCACCTGACCCATGGGTGATTTTAAAATATATTTGTAAATGAATAGATTAATTTTTAAGCTAGTCTGGAATAAGCCCAAATAATATACTTGAATGGTATTCACATTACCAACATATGCCATATCAAATAATTTATAGGCAAAGTCATTGATGTGGAGCTCAAATTCAGTGGGATAAACCACTAGAACCATGCTGAGGTCTGAAAGGCATGATGTGAAAATTAGAATTCATCTGACATTGTAAAGTTTAAGCAGTTCTTGCTACAAGGTCTGCTTACCATAAGGATTCTACTGCATCTCTTTAGGAAGTTTACTGTATATTTCTCTTTTCTCAGTTCTTTGTTATTTACTGATACAAACACAACTTGCATAAATTAGTCTAATATGAGGGTGGGGAGAAGGCATAAAAACAATCAATCAGTCGAAACGACCAGTGAGAGAATGTGTGGCTATGGCTGGAGCTACTTGACCTTTCCCTCCCCTTCAGCGTAGGTGACCATCTATCCCCCAGCAGTCTGCCTGACAAGGCACCTGTCTTGTCCTTCTTAATTGCAATAACAAGTGAAAACTCTTCAGATGCTGTCTGGCACAACGCAGCTGATAAGGAGTGGTGAGCTCCTTCACTCATCATCCTTTTCTCTAGATCTTGTCAATCCTTGCCCTATTTTGAATCAGAATATTCCCATATCCAGACCCAGGCTTCTCAGCCTCGCCCGGCCTTAACACTAGGCTGAGTAGATGAACGCCCACATTCTGGGTTATTTCAGTGGATGAAATTTCATTCCTCTCCAGTCCCGTATTAATTTCTCCAAGCACTGTCATGGTGTCAGAAATTACTGTATTGGAAAAAACTCCCTTATTTTCCCCCTTGAATTTGTTCACTTGGAGTTGCTCATTAAAATGCAAATGGTCCTGGTAAGAGTAACATTATCAGTTGACAACACTGATCTGCAATGAGGGGTACAGACAGTAATGCCCAGTGGGTATGAGGCCTAGACTAGAAGCACTAGCCAGACAGCCAGGTGAAGTGAATTTCACCAAAAAAAAAGAAAAAAAAATAGAGCTGGGAATATAGCTCAGTGCAAAGAGCCTGGGTTCAATACCCAGAGCCCCCCAACAAGGACAGTTTAAAAAGGGAGGGGCCTAGAACTTGAAAGTTTTAGTGCTTATCACTAAACTGCTTAGCATAAAACAATGAGATTTATAAAATATTTACAACGCTGGTCATTTTCAAAAGACCATATTTCTATCACTTGCCAAAAATCTTAGTATCATTAACTGCAAATTGAAGTTTTAAATTTGAAATTTAATAAGCATTGAATACAAGAAATTAGAGTAACTATTGCCCTTATTTTTAAGGAATAAATTACAGACCTTTTGAAACAACTAATCATAGGTTCTTATTCCTATCTGCTTTAAATTTTTAGTATGGAAACAACTGTCTAGTAATTCTAGTAACTCTCAATAAAACTTAAATGCAACATATAATGTTTCTAATGCAACAATTCACAATGATTACAAAACCAGAGAATTATAGTCAGAAGGAATATGAGCAATGATATGCTGATAAATTTTAAAAACCAGTTTTGGGGGCAGAGGCCCCTGATCTGCAGCATTTTCTAATTTCCAACATGCAAATACTACCATAGCCTCACCAGTCACAGAGACAGAGGTACAAACGACAGGCTCCCACAAAACTGTCCAAGGTGATTCCCACATATCACTGGATATAAGAAACTAGTGAATGTAGCCTCTTTCTAGCTGAAACCTTTCCACAGAACTGACCCCTTCTGCCTTACAATCCACTGTCCCTTGAATACCTAATGACAACCGCACAGCATGTTTATATACTTATTTACTCAATTCTCTATTCTTGGTTCTCATTCTTTTTGGATATGAAACAATAAGAAACACCTCATGACTTCCTAACAGTTTGAAAAACTGTGCTGTAACAGACTTTAAACCCACCAAAGGTAGGATCATATGTCATTTGTCTGCATCTATTCCTACATCTAGTAGTAACTGTTGGTCCAAAAAGGTTAAGTAGCTTCTCCAAAGATGTAGCCTCTATAGTGTATAAACAATCTCTCCAGGCAAGCAATAATTCACGCCATGGAACCAGGGTATCTACTGCTGAAAGCTAAAGAATCTTCCAAGATGGCCACCCCTTAATCAAAAAGTGGCAAAGACTATTCTGCAAAACTGTGCCTACCCCATCGTTGATGAAAGCTCAGCCCTTCATCCACCATGGCCCTAGAAATCCCCTTTTGCTTAGATCATCTGTGCAGTACTCATTTCTCTATTGTTGGTAATATTCACCCTCTCCGGTGTCAAAAAGAGACTTCTCGTTTTTATAAAACATCTCCAATACCACACAGAGGAAACTACGTAAAGCAGATTAATATTAAATATATTACACAGATAAACATACCCTGTATACAATATACATTAATACCAGCTTTCTAATAAACAGAAGCCAAAGATTTAGTTGGAGAAAATACTCACTCAGGAAAATAAAACCTGAGTCCATGGCCTCTTCTCCTCAGTATGCTTGTACACCACATGCCTTTTTATAGGTGCTATGAAATGTACACTATAGTTTCAGATAAGCATCTTCACTAAAAATACACAACACCATTCATCATCTCAGTGACAATGCTCCAATTTAACATGTTGGGGATTTCCTCCCCTTCTTCATCATTTATTTGCCAATATTTCCTTGTTATGAATATCCCCCTAGTGACTTTCCCTGGCAGTCACAGCTGTGCTGCCTACTGTGTCTACCTTGACTACAAATAACACCAATTCTTCTTAAAAAGCAAACCCTTGAGCTTATTCCTACTGTTAGAAAAGCCATACTAGGAACCAAATTCCTAAGATAGTGGCCCCATTCAAGCTCCTTACTCTAAAGCTGACAAACTCGGCCATCAAGCAGACAGTCCTTTTGCACCTCTGGAACCGGCTTAGCAACAATGCCCATTACTTGACTGCTGATCAACAATTATTTCAACAGTCAACAATCGACTGCTTTTTTCCTGCCAGTCCTTAAAGGACCCTCTTTCTACACAACAAAAGGCTTAAAGTATCCATGAATCAAAACAAAGCCGTCAATCATTAACAAATTACAGAAGAGCACACCAAGAGCATAAGCTATGACTCATAAATAATTCTTTAAAATAATCAGAAACAATTTTGCATTATAATTACACCATTTCTGAGGAAGAGAAGAATATACTCTCATAATAGGGTATCAACATATAAAGCCAGAAGTAAATACACAGGCAAAATACAATGATATCATTATCAACTAAACCATGCCAGGCAGGGAACTGGCCCAGTTTCATCTGGGGTCCATTCTGTAGCCATTTCAGAGTGGCCATCACAGCCACCAGCAATTTTTGATCATTTTAAAAGTGGAAATCTGGGGCTGGGGATTTAGCTCAGTGGTTAGAGTGCTTGCCTAGTAAGCACAAGGCCCTGAGTTCAATTCCCGGCACTGAAAAAAAAAAAAAAAAAGTGGAAACCATGAAAAAGTAGAACTCACAAGGTTTTATTCAAAAAGGATTTTTAAGGGAAAAAAGGGGACACTTTTTTCTTGCAAAAACGTGCTGCTAAAAGAGTGGGAAGACAAAAACACACCAAAGTATATTTGCAAAGATTGCAGTGGAATTATGTCTACATTATTTAGTATTTTCTATAAGGGAATTTAAATGTTAATATTGCCTCAAACACTATTCCATAACTTTTCTGGAAGATTCCAATTGGCTCGATGTTTAAAAGGAAAAAAAAAAAAACTTTCTTCATAGCACAAGCAATAGAAGTTAAGCTACAATACATTAAAATGCCATTTTCTTCCCAGAGCAGTGTTTACTTCAGGGATAGTAACAACATCTTGTTACCAAAATGCAGATTCTGTTAAGTAATGGACAAAGCAAATGGCAGCAAAGACAGAGGACTCAACTTCAATTTAACTGTCCTGTAAGGTACGTAGTAATTAGCTGCAAAGCTCTGAAATCTTAGCTAGCATGTTAAGTCTGCTACATGACAGTATAATTTGACTTCTTAAAGGATTATGCAAATTACAACTCATCATTCCATTACAGGATTGAAAAAAAGTGACAGCTAATTTATACATAACACACCTTTCAAATCCCTAAGATGCGTAGCACCTGTGCAATGTATTTTGCCGAGATTTTCTTGCATATAAGTACTTGTTTATTGCAATATAAAGAAGCTTACCTAAGAGCTTTAATACAGTCATTTTAAAAAACCCCTTTAGACCACAATTTCAAAAGAACAAACATTTTTTTGTGTCTTGATTTCAGAGGCAAATTTTTTCTTTTTTTTTTTGGTGGTTTTCATCTGGTTTGGTTTGATTTGGTTTGGTTTTTTTCCCCACTACATTAGATCAAAATAAGGTTTCAATACAAGGATATTTTTGAATAGCTGGCAACCACAAGCACTGATGCACGAGCCAGAAGGAAGACTCACAAAGATTTCAACATACTTCTGGTAGGTAGATTCACAGTAGATTCCGTCATATCTGTAGATTTTCCTACATTCTGATTGGTTGGGCAGAGGATGCTGGGCAGTTATTCTGTAGAAGCATCAAAAACAGATAGACATGACTAGAGATTCTCTACAGTCAACCGGAATGCAGGATAACAAGTATGTTGAAATTTAATATATTTTGCTTTTTACACTTTTGAGCTCTACACACAATTGCAATGTG
>PVJO010000441.1:32500-242475 GCA_004026905.1 Hystrix cristata
ACATTTACTAAATTACCAAGGTTGATCATTGTGCGGGCATGTCTGGGGGTGCTGGCTAAGTGCTACAGACACATATCTATGAAGCCCATAGAACTATACGCTAACTAGAACAATAAATTCTAACTTCAGTGGATCCGCGAGATTCTTCATTGCAGGAAGATGACCTTCTAGACTCACTCTGATCTACACTTGTAGGTCCTATAAAAGAAAACCAGTAGCTTGAAAGAAGCTGCAATTTATGTGTACATAGACATCATCTTTCTTTCTGCAGCACTGTTACATTTGGCAAATGAGAGCAGGGGCACTCTGTATTTAGAACATTCATCCAGTAAGTACTGGAACACTTTTGTGAAACCTCTCACACACTGTGGATTCCCAGTCCCATTATGAGATGGTTATACTCAGCAAAGTGGGCTCTTTAACACTGTGACATCTCTTTCCCCATTCATCTCGGGCTTCGGCGAGCAGTTCTGAAACATAATCGCTGACAAAATTATGTCAGTACCATACCTGGAACTAGACAAGGAAACCAAAGATATTAAAATGCAAGTTCTACATGGCTGGAGGCACTGTCTTATTAACGGTGGTAAAAGCATGGTGTTATGGTTTAGATTTAAAGTGCCCCCAAAGACTCCAAAGATGGGTTTTTGCAAGGTGATTGGATTAGGAGGGCTCTAATGTCATCAGCAGGTTAACCACTGATGGGATCATAATTGTATGGCATTACTGGGAGATAAGAGAAACCCAGGAGGTAGGCCCAGTAGGAAGGCGTGGGTCCCAGGGACAATACCTTGGGGACCATATATTATTCCCAGCTCTTTCCAGTCTCTTTCACTCTCCTTGTACCTCCTGTGAGCAGCTATCATCTGCCATGCCCTTCTACTGCAGGCCTAAAAGCAATGGGAATAGCTGAAATAATTTTTTTCTTCTTAAAATTATTCTTCTCAGGTATTCTGTCACAGTAACACAAAGCTAACACAAGTGAGTGAAGACCAGCAGTCAGATGGGTACTGATAGGAGTCCTCCTAGGATCAAGGTAGGATCCAGAGGCTGAACCAACAACTGCAGTAACATGCTTGGAAAGGTTATGCCTAAAGGCACAGCCTGAACTCAGGGACCCACAGAGAATGGAAGATCACTTTCCAGAGTAAAACACCTGCCACCCATCTTTGCCATTTGTGCTAGAGGACACGGGTCTCTACAATGCTGATCCAACTAGCAGCCATGCCCGGGAAACAGGGCCAACGCTAAGAGAATTACATGCACATATATCAGGTTATGATGTCTAGTCTTTGAGAAAGAATAACCTATATTCATATAATTCTTTACAGTCTCAAAAATGATTTGCACAATAGCCATACATCTTATTAATATGTTAATTTTTAAATGAGGAAATTAAGATTTAAAGCATTTAAGGCATACAACTAATAAATGCATAAAGCCAGGTTTCCAGATGAGCTCTTTTTTTGGGAGGAGGGGGGCTGCTGGGGATAGAACTCGGGACCTCGCACTTGCTACGCAAGTGCTCTACCACTGAGCTAAGTCCCCAACCCCTAGATAAGCTCTTTTGACCTTAAATTCATAGTGTGCTTTTTTTCCAAACAACAGCTAACTCTTTAAAAGGATTACTCATAAATTCTACTATAAGGAAAATCTACCTGCCATTCCAATAATCTTCTCTAAATTATTCTGATTTCAAAAACTTTTTTTCCATTAATGAAGAGTACCCTACACAATGAATCCCAGATAGACAGTTTTCAGAGCAGACCTGTTCTTTCACGGAAGAAACTAGACTCTGAAAGGTCAAGAGGCATGCCAGACTGCACCCTGAGAAGGAGTACAGAGCTGGATATAAATGCAGAGTTTCAAGGCAACATCCCTTATATTGAAGGACACTACTAGGAAGTATTCAACACAAAACTACTCTGTGCTTAAGAAACCTTGGCATTCACATAGGAAGGTCTTCCTAATTATCCTCTAGTGACTTGATTTTATTTTTTAGAATTTTATTTTATGCTTTCCCCTTCTTTTGAGAATAATCACATGTTCAAGGCTTCTTAGAAATAGGTGCAAATTATTAAGTAGCTCTGAATGCATAAGTTAAGATTCACTCAAATTCTACCCCCTGATACTAAAGTGATCATGCCATTTCTTTAAAACTCTCTGTTCTGTCCTGAGTGAGAAAGGACAGCAGCAGGCACAGTAGAGATTTGGGTCTCATGGGGTGGATGGTACATTTATTATAGATAGACAGTCTGAGAGACAGATATCAAAATATATGGTGACCGTTTCAGTTTTTAATAACATGCCATTAATCTCAAAATACTTCCCCTTGCTTCGAACATACTTATTCCACTATTCTTGGCATTTTCTGAAGCAGTTCTGGAAGTCCTCTTTTGTGAATGCCTTTGTGAGGTGTGATCAAAAACGCAGTGAATGCTACTGCTGAGTGCCATCCAGTGGAAAGGCAGGCTCACAAAAACATTATAATGTGTCCTCATCCACCTTACTCATTGAATGTGGCACCATGCGACTCCAGGCTTTTTCCCAAAGTCAAACTGACCATGGAAGATAAATATTTTTGACTTGGTTCAGGACATTAAGGCAGCCACAACAGCACAAGTAAAGACACACACACACACACACACACACACACACACACACACACACAGACTTCCATGACTGATTCACAAAGAAGCAAGAACAATGGGTTGAGTACTGTATGATCAAAGCCAGGGAAAGTATTTTCTGGAGGATTAATGGCAATATGTCTTTTACTGTGACCATTTTTTTTAAATGTAAACATTTACTATATTTTTCTATTATATATATACATATACATATACATATACATATACATATACATATACATATACGGTCGGGACTGAACCCAAGGACCTTGTGCATGGTAGGCAAGCAGTCCACCTCTAAGCTACATTCCTAGCCCCACAGTTTCTTCCAGGTAACACATCTAGATCTCGCCTTTGATTCTTTCCTTCCCTCATCCTCCCCTAGCAAGCAGTTATGAAGTTTGCCTTTTTAAATTTGACTCCTACATGTCTTTGCAAGGTCACTTCTCCTTGGACAATATCCTGTTCATACTTCAGATAAGTTGCCTTATCTAGACCACCACCCATTATCTGCTTTAGATTCATCTTCCTTCTCTCCATCAGTCACACCACTATCAAAACTAGGCTTTTAAATGCAAATCTAGTTAGATAATGCCACAGTTTGGATATGAAATATCCCCAAAAGGCCTGTATGTTAAAGGCTTTGGTTGTCCCCAGACTGCAGTACTCTTGGGAGGTGATGATAACATTTAGAGGTTGGGTGGGTCTCTAGGGCTGTACCATTGGAGAGAAAGGAAATTTGTGGTTTCGTCTTTCAATTTTATGTTCCAGCCGTGAGGTGAGTAGCTTATTCTACTACCTGCCCCCCTGCAATGATGTACTGCCACTTCCTCAAAAGCCCAAAAACAATGAGGCCAACCAAACATGGACTAAGACCTTCAAAACTGAACCAAAATAAACCTTTTATCTTTATAAGGTGGTTATCTGAAGTATTTGTTACAGTAATGGAAAGGTAACACAGATCACCACCCTACAGAGTCTCCCCAGAACCACACTTGGCATACAAGGCTCGTCTTGAACTGCACATGAGGATCTCTACAACTTCACCCATCACCATTCTTCCATACCTACTTGGGGCTTGTCATTCCCCACACTCTACATGCCTGCTTGTCTTTGACATGACATTTTCTCTCCCACATTGCCTTGACTCTTACTTCCCTGGCTGATTTGCATGTGCCTTTCAGGACTTACCTAGTTCATGACTTCAGCTTGCCCAGAATCAAAAAGGACAGCATACTATTCATCTACTACCAATTTGCTCTAATAAAGATTTTGTTGGCTGATTTCTGTTAGCCTATGAACTCTAGTTAAAAATATGCTTTACATTTTAGAGTTTTGATTCTAAAACTTGTTCAAAAGCTAACAAGACAGTATTTACAAAGAATGGTTCTGTGCTGTATCTTTATAGTCCAGATCCCCAATGTCCAACATTGCCTCTCCCAAAAGGATTAAAACAAGCCATGTCTATAGGGTATGAACATCCACCCCAAGTTAGCCCAGTTTTCCTCTTGTTTAGCCTAAAAGCTCTGGAAATAAATGTGCATTCCCTGTAAAGCAATTACTCTAACCATTTTCTACAGTCTTAAACCCTAAATATAGACTCTTTGTTAAGGCTTACCACAAAATATTTTTAGCTGAAAAAAAATCAACTCAAATGAGAACTGATCATGAAACTCTTCTCTGCCACCCTCTTGCCCAAATGAACTAAGATTAACAACTTTCCAGACCGAAAGAAATCCTGATAATAGACTGTTTCAGCCTCATCTTTACAAGATGTCAGCATAGTACAAGGTAACTATCTTTCCCACCAGAAATGCATGTATACTAGCATAGTAAAGAGATACATAATGTCTAGGCTTTGGGTCACTTGCTAGATGAATTAAACCAATTTGTAACTGTGATCAAAAATAAAATGAGAAATGCAAAGTGCTCTGAAAATGTTAACATAGAGGAAAACTTCGTAACAGATCATAATTTAGGCTTTAAGATTTAAAAGGCTGAGGGTAGTTACAAAATACCAAGATTTCTCCAGTCAATCTCACAAATAAAGATATACATGGACTGAGCCAGGGATTTAGCTCTGTGGTAGAGCATTTGCCCAGCATGTGCAACCAAGGCCCTGGATTTGATTCCTAGAACCACCAGAAAAAGAAAAAAAAAGCCAACTTTTGAACTCAACCTATCTGATCTTTGGGATCTGCCCACTGTCTATGGTGGTCATAGCAACAGAAATGCATCTAGATACCCAGGCCTCCCTTGCAGCTAGACACAGTCATGTGACTGTGCGCCCACTCAGGGAAGCAGGAGGAGAGATGAACGCCACTTCTAGGTCTGGATCTTTAAGACACCAGGTAGGGAGATGCTCCTTCATACTTTCTCCTTCCCTCAAGCTGCATCAAGTAATGATAGTCCAACTTCGAACATGCAGACAAGACAAATGCTAATGGTAGAGCAACAAAAGAAAAGGGCTTGGTACCCAGAAAGAACCTGTGGATCACAACCACCATAAGTGGGCCACTTACCTGGAGTTCTCAAATGAAGGAAGGTAACCCTTATCAAATTAGAAACCACACAGACTTCCCCAAATTCTCAGAAAGTAAGTAAGTTGTTATACACATCTGTCAGCTCACATTCAATAGTAATCATGCTACACATTAGAAGAAATGTTCAGGTATTCTGAAGGGCATGGCCTTTCTATTAGAAATATGAGTAAAATATAATGTTTGTTGTGGTGCAAATGTATCAAGGTAACGAAGACTGAAAAAGAACTGCAACTTAGTAGAGGAAAGAAGTGGCAGCCAGGTACAGTGGCCCACACCTGGAATCCCAGCACACAGGAGACTGAGGAAGCAGCACCTGCCATGACTTCAAGGCCAGTCTGGGCTACATAGTGGGTTCAAGGCTAGCCTGGGCTACAAAGCAAGACCCTGTCTCAAAAAAAAAAAAAAATGGGGAAAAAGTGAGCTTTGAAAATCCCACTAAATTAGCAACAGTGGTTATTTAATGTTGAGCATCTTGTTGTTAAAACTAATATTATTATCAGTAATGAGTTATATAGATTTGACCTCTTTCACAATCAATTATCTTTTCAGTCTTTAAAAGAATTAGCAAAAACAAGTAATATGAATGTTATCTCCGTCTGATTTCTGGCTTGGATGCTAGTGTACTAATATTGGTTTGATCCAAGTACCATACTGAATTCTGTTGTCTATGAAAACACTGCATAAAATTCAAATATGAGAAATATATAAATTTTTCAGATGTATGAAAGTATATTAGAATTAAAGCAACATGAAGTAAATTATTAGAAGATATTCCTTTAGATATATAAATATTTTCATCTGAATACTTTGACTCTGATAGACAAATATTTAGGGAGTTTTTAAAAATTTGTATCAGTCTGCTTTATAATGACAATAATTTTTTAAATTTGTATTGCTCTGAGATTATTTACTGGAATTGGGCCTTAACAATAGTTTATATTTAATGATCAGGTACTGTGTTAAGTGCTTTTTTTCCCCCTCAAATTCCAGTTAGAGTTAATAGCCCTTGTCATATTGCTCTGTTTTAGGAAGAGAGGTAAACAGGTAAAATCACAAGTAATCTTGACACATGTGTTCTATTCATTATAACAATTAAATTTACAGAGTTAGGCAAATGCTCTGGAGAATCTGCTTCTTCAAGTTTGATTTGGGTGGAAGCCAAAACATTTCAGCTTTGGTACTCAGGAGTATTATTTAGAAGATAAATTGCCTGATATCAGATTTTGGAAAAGGTAGAATTACCATCAAGTCTTGTTACACAACAATTCATTGGAGGGAGTATATCCTGTATTATTAAGTTTTGCTTATCCGAAAAAAGGATTACTACTGAGGAGAATTTAATTGGAATAAAATATCACTGAATTATAGTTTAGTGTAGCATTTCAATAATAAATAGACCACCTCCTTCTCCCTGAATAAAAAAGCTTTCTATTTTGAGGTTTTACTCTACTGCTGGTGTGTAATATATATTTAGAAATGTGTTCTCATCATAAATCTTTTAACACTAAAGTAGATGGTACCAACTAATAGGAGAGCTTCAGTATTGATCTTCCACTTCTTTTGAATGACAAAAACAGTTTCAACTTTCAGTGTGGCAATTTCTCAAAAATAAATTTGAGTGGAGGAGATTACATTCAACTAAAGTTACATTATGAAGCAGCAGCAGCAAGGTAATATAAAGTACTTTTCTTGGGTATATTTGAGATCTGTACATATTTTCAGTTTCTTTCAAGGTCTTGATTCAACAAGATTTATTAGCACTGTCTTCTTTAAAGGAAAAAAATGGCTCTGTATAAAAGTTTGTATTTTTCTGTCTCTACAACCCACATTTCTGTAACTCACCTGTCTCAAAATAACTGCTATGAATAAAAGCCTTTTCCCAACTTGGTTAAACTGAATTACCACTGAAATATAGCCAGGTTTTACTCTTTTAGTGGAAAAACTCATGATAGAAATAGCGGACCTTCAAACTGGAAACTTAAAATTGAAATGCTAAAGTGTGATCAGTATAATACTAAAGCAAAGGCCAAGTTCACAATGGTTACATGAAGTGGCAATTTGAAGAATAAAGTAATAATGCATATAATTAAATAGGACGAGACACAGAACATAAATATACCTCAATGTATATAATGTATATTTATGTCAAAGGTTTTATTTTGACAGTGTTTTCACTAATAACTTGAAAAGATAGTCCTATCTTAATAAAAATTTCACAAAATGACCCAAAAATTCCTTACATACCTGGTAGGTAGGCAAGTCCTTGATAAATATATTTGTCTTTCCCATCACGGAACATTGCCATGCACCCATATGTACTTAACGAATAGAGGAGTCTATACCCAGAACACAAACAGCCTGTTCAATACCACTGTCTTTTCCTGGTTGGAATATTCCCAAAGGTGTAATTAAAAAACAAAAAATTAGTACATCAGGGATTCTCTTCCATGGAGAAATAAAGAGAAGCTTCTGGAACTGGAAGTTTCCCAGGACACAGGACCCCAACTTTAAAGCTGCCTCTAAAAAATGTGAAAATACACAACAGTGCATGTTCTATCTTTGCTGTAAGGCCACAGGTACCTAGCCATGATTTAATTTACTTTTAAAAAGTACTTTCATGTGTTCACAAGAAGAAAATATAACGTTTGGGAAAAGAATGTGACAGTTTATTGGACTTTAAATTGTTAGACTTTCAATCATCAAATTCAAATGATTCAAGGTACATCATGTTTTGAAGAAATCATCATCATCACAAACTTACTGGGTCACAGAAGAGCCTTAGTCATGGGTTGACTGTATATCGCTACACTCAAATATCTCCTTTCATTTACCACAGGTACACTGAAGTTCTTACATCTATAAATGCAATTTATTCTGTAAATAACTGACTTGGAGTTGTCCCAAGGGAACACAATATTTTCATTAAATAGAACAATAACAAACCACTAGAGATGTATTAAACTTTAAAGACATTATTCAAGCTATGAAAAAAGTATGGAATCTCTGGAAAAGATCTGTGCAAATGCAAAAGGGTATTATTAGTAGTATAATTACCTAAGTCTTGCAACAAGAAAGTATGTAAAAAGATAATCTTATTCACTAACCACATTTTACAGATGAAAGAACCAAAGTGAAGACAGGCTAGAAAATTTAACTAAAGCCATGCAACACCTGGAGGCAGACTGGGTTAAGGACACCACCTTAGGGCTCCAACAGTCCTTCCTGCCTTGACTCCACACAACTCATGCAACGAAATACTAAAAGTTATGGGTATACAAATTCTTCCTGGTATGTAGATGTACATGTGGTGTTAATCACTAAAGGTACAATTAGAGAATATTGGCCACTTTGTGGCATGTGTGTGCCTTTCATTACTAGACAAATTTAAATCCAGTAACACTAACCAAATACACGTAAGAGTGACTCATATTTTATTGTTTTACAAAGTATGCCAAATTGATTGTGATCCTAGTTTCATACCAAAATGTCTGGAAAAACACCACTTGTACCCAGAATTTTTGTTATCCTTTTGATTTTTAGTCTAGTAAAATAAAGAAATCCAGTTAATTATACTGTTTTCTTAAAATATGTCAATATGTCTATTATTTCCTTAAAACAATAAATTCCTCTATTCAATAACTTCCTAAAGATGACTAAAAAAACCATCATATGATATTTATATTTCCCCCAATTCAGTTACAGAGTGATCAAAATGAGGACTACACCTGTAGGATAATGTCACTTCAAGTAAGTCAAAATCCTAACAGCCTGACCCTGAATTTCATTAATAAGACTCACTTTGGTAAAAAAAAAATTGTCAACTACTTTTCTTGTGTAAGTATAATCCAGTATTCAAAATGTTTCCATAAGAAAAAAATAAAACCTCACATACAAAAAGATACACTAGTGCACCAAACAAAATTCTACTAAGGAAAAGAACGAAATGTGCAAATATGCCTTGTACTTCTTTCCCCTTTTCTACCAATCCAAACTTAGGCAGAGAAACGTAAAAGCCTGATTCCCAGGCCCCAGACCCCTGTGTGCAGCCTGCACATGTACCGTGCCTGCTATTGAAAGTGTTTAATAATAGAGGAGCTTGCACTTTCATGTAATTCATAATTAGAAGACGACTACAACTGCATTATTTAAAATCAAGCCTTTGTTATCGGCACCGGTTTTAGACAGAAGCCGAGAATCATTTGTGAGCTGTGGCAGACCCGGACTGTTCAAAGCAATTGCTGTTCAGCATGAAAGCCGCAATGGAGGTCACGAAACAGGTCAGGAGGAAAGATAGTGTATCGATTTCACACCAGGAATAGAGGCAAAGCGAGGGCCCACTGTTGCAGCATGTGATGTATTTCACTTCAGTTTAAGGCACATTTCATTCCAGTCCAAGAGGGGGTGGGGAGCAAAGGGCAGCAGATTTCACACTGAATCATGATGAATTCTGGACTTGTGGATTTCAGTAAATATCTCCTTCCTGGCATTAAGTATTTCTGTAGCAGAGTGAATATAATGGAAATTAGGCCTCCATCAATACCAAGAATATACCTTTAAAAAAGGTAACTACGTTATAGGAAGTTCATTTCCTCCACTTATTAAAATGCAATAAAAACAAATGTGAATGTAAAAGCATAAAATGTATTTGAAGGACCAGCTTTGCAGAATGACCTCACAATGAGCATCATTTATACAGTGAGAATGATGCTGCAGATCACTCAATGAAAGAAGTCAATTAACAGAAATAAATCTCTCAAGAATTCTTGAGCACCATCTTACAAGTAGATCTCTGGTGTCACTCATGAGATGTCGATGGTGTCTCAATACATCATTTTGTGGTAATACATTGCACATGGTCTTTTCTCCTTACTCATCTCTGAAAAGCCACTCATACTCAGTAAGTTCAAAGATTCAATTTATACCAAACTTCATCCTGATTCAACTGTCCTAAAATGATCAGTAAACTTTAATATTTGTTTTTAATAAACACCCTTAACTTACACCAGTGACCTTGTACTGTGCCCTTACTATGGTCACCAGCATTTTTCTGCCTTTTATTTTTAGATCTGTTGGGTGAAGATAGGAAAACAGAATAGCTGGTCGGGTGTTTACAGCTGTAAACAATTGGCAAATGTGGAAGGCTTGCTCTCTGGTTTCCCATTGAAGAAAACTGATTTTCCAGTGTGATACTCCACGTAGACTAAAGCTAATCCCAAATACTACCCAACTATCCTGGAAATAAATTGCTCTTTAATGGTAAAAGCATTATCCCTTATTAAAAAATACTAATTTCACTACACAAAACATATGTATGTGTACGTACATTATTTCTGATGCCTTTGTTTTTCTCGTTTAGAGAAATATTTTCTCTTTTCTGAAAACCAAGATTATGTTAGAAATAGCAGAGAGACATTCTCTCAAATTATTTATATCACTTCTCAACCTAATCATTATTCCTGTTAAACTGATCCTAGTATCTATGAAGCCCTTTTCACTGCTTCTTCTTCCTGCATACTTTTTGTTATTTTGTGAGGAAATAAAGAAATAGCACAGACATAAAGGAATGACAATTAAAGTCTATATCTTAATACAATTTCTTTTAAAAAATCATTTTAGTCATTTGCAAGCCTCCTTTCCCAGAAGGGGGGAAAAAAAACCCTCAGGGAATTAGTATAGGTCCTTTTTATCCTGCAGTGGAAAACCAAAAAGCTCCTATAGGAAGAAATGTTCAGATAAGAAAAAATAGATTTTTTTTCCCCTAACAAGGGAAACTGACAAATGAAAAAAAAAAGAAAAGATACAGAGGTAGGAAAAATTCAATGAAAATCAAATAACATGAAGTTTGTACAGACAAAAATGCCACTAATTTCGAATCCAAAGTATCCCAAAAGTCCAAAAACCCACATAAATCTATAAGAATAATCAATTCAACCAGTCATGTAGGAGAACAATCAATTTAATAGACTAAAACAACTGCGATAAAGAGTAATATAGAAACTTCCTTTTTATATTTAGGAAATTTGGCTTACAGTTCATTGATTTCTTCAACTGGTTCCAAGGCATCACTCCAACTTCCCCAGGCATTTCATGGAATCTTATGTTACTGGAAATAAATCTGTTTGTGAATCTTTAATATATATGGTAGGATTCATTTATCCAACAAATTTTGGCTAAAATAGTAATTTTGGGAAGTTCAGCAAAGCCTCAGCCACCTAGCTTAATACAACATGAATTTAGAAAGAATTAATGATGTTTTCATACATACTAGAATACACAAATAGAATAACATTCTAAAAACCTAATTAAGGTAGTTAGCTCTCATACTTACTCCTGACATAATAATTCTTAGCTTCTGTTGTGATATTTCCCCCACTCTATACAAGTGACAAGAACCCTGGTCTCTAAAGACATTCTGAGCAAATGCACAGGAGTTCAATCTCCATGCTAAAAAAAAAAAAATACACACACACAACTATGAAGCTAAAAAAAGATCCTGCTACTTCAGAAGTATAGTTTTAAATGGCATCTCCAGTTCAGAAGATGGCTATGGCTTTTCTGCAACATAGTAACTGTGGTGTCTCGAAGAAGATGCTTAGGTTTGTGTGTAGTTAGCCCGTTGATAGGTCTGGAGAAGAACAAATCCATAGTACATTCCTATGAAATCTGTTCAATCCAGATACCCACAAATATCTATTCTTCAGCATCCCTCAAGAGTCTCTCCTGGTTTATTAGTAATTGTCTGGTTCACTCATCCTTCCTTCCTTCCTTCCTGTTTTTCACTATTTAATCTGGAAACACAGTAAATAATTTCTTCCCATACTACATGATTAGTAATCCTAGGAGTAAATTTGCTACACAAAGAGCTTTATGTCACTTTATAAACCTTCAAGTTACCTTTACAAAAATCTGTGCTTCATGGGTGGCTTACCACAGTAATGAACACTATATTGTACTTTACTCTAGCTCTCGAAAGAATATGGGACCCAGGAATTTTGTTGTCTGCACTACTCTTGTCATCTTTTTTTTTTTTCATGTTCCCTTTAAGTGCCCAGTGCCATCCTTTTGGCCAAAAGTCTTTTCAGTGGTAATCTGCAGGGCACCAAACAATAACATCTGTTCATCCTCACTAGAGTATCTCTTCCATCACTGGGTCACTGTTCTCTGAGAGCACCTTGTCCTTATCAAGCTGTCAGCGGTTACAATACATTTTAACAATGTTACTGTCCCTTTCCAGGGAAGGAGACCAGAACTCACAGGTGCCAGGGGGGCTTCCTATCATTACTGAAGCCATTGCTAGAAATCTAAGTAAAAATTTTCGGCACCCTGCTGCCCCCCCCCCCGCCCCGCATTCTGATACCTCTGTTTTTCCAGAGTCCTTCCCTTAGATACTGACCTGGGAAAAGTGGAAGAACATGGCTATCTCTTAACACAGGAAAAGCCAACTTAAGGGATATAGGTGGAGTACACATATATTTTAAGGGGAGTGGCTCCCAGGGATGTCTGAAAATAAATCGAGAAAGCACAGGGTGCTTTGTTTTGGTTATCCTGTGAAGCCAAGAAAGTGGTCTCCTATAATGGCAAGTCTATGAAAACCCCTCATCCACTAGGAAATGGCCAAAGAGCACTTGGAACTTGCATTTGGCATGAGTGCACCCCCCACCTCATATCTGAACTCCAGGAATGCAAGGAGGAGGATAAAGACAGTAAAATACAAAACACATAAAGAGAGAAGCTCACAGCAGTGAAAACTCTGTTTATCCTTAAAGCCACACGGGTAGCCCAGGCAATTCCAACACATCCCTTGGGTATATTTTTTTGCAAAGTAATTAGAAATGCTGCACCAAGTGATAAAAAGCATTTCAAGTTTCCGCCTAATGTAGGCTATATCTTTTTCAAAGCCCTGACTGGCAAAAAAATAAAGGATGAAAACTAGTTCTGAAATAAACAACAATATTTGCTGAGCAGCAACTATGAGCCACTCTGCTGTGACTTCAGGAAATCTGAAGATGTACACAACTGAGCTTTCGATTTACTTGGGAAGATCTCACATGTACACAGTGGAAGTTAAACATGAATACAATGCAAAATTATTTGAAATGTCAAAGAAGACCAACACATTTCCATCTCAGGGTATGAGGTTGTTATTCTCCAAAGGCAAGTCCTAGCCCCATCAGATAGACAAAAATATGCCTCCATGTAATAGTAACACAAAATGAAAACAAATCAAAAATATCACTGTCAATTTAAAAAATGTCCTCTAAAAAGCCCTTGATTTTTGGTTGCCCATTTAGCGAATATTAGTATGCATTAAATAGATCATTTGCCAGACTTGATTTATATGCAAAATTCACTAAATACAGTCAGAAAATAAGACTAACTTTTTAAATGATGCCCTTTCATTAGATGTCTGTAAAATATCAAAATAACTGATCAGTTCAGTCATTAAGTAAAAGAAATTCATCAGATCAATGTGATTGGCATTAAACATAGCAAACAACCTAACATTTTTTTCTATGAAATTGGCTTCTTATAAACCAACAGATGATCTTAAAATAACGACTTCTCCAAAGAACCAGAATTGCTGAGCTACGTTTAGAGACAACAAACAAAGTGTTCCAAAGTGGCCTGTCACAGTGGCCTGTGGGGTCCAGGCATTATCTACTCCTTGCCTCAGTTTTCTCACTCATGAAATGAGATGACTGAGTGATATGCGCTCTACGGGCTCTATACTCTGCAACTGCACCAAGAAAGGAATATCTGGGGCTACCAAACTAAATATCATTATTTCAGTGTTTGTAGTCAATAATGTTCTTTCAAAATATCCATACTAAGCCCTATAGTGCCTTTTTAATTAAAATATATGTACATGATGAGTAAATATGAAAAACATTGAGGAGTTGCTAATGAATACACGTTTGAAAGAGAAGTTTTTACTTGTTATTAATCTGTTCCTTTGTTTGCTCACTAAAAGAAATATTAATGAAAATTTAAAACTCTTACAAGTTTAAAAAACCACATACCAAATGATACACGCCCTGATAATCATAGTCGTGGTAAAGTATCTATATGTCTGAGCAAGGACTCAGAAAACATGTATAAATAAACTATATATTTCTGTGAAAAAAACTTAATGTACATACATCTGTATATATACATACATGTAGAACATATGTAGAACTGTAGAACATATAAATGTACATAGGTTTACATTTTAAATACTTAAAGCAACAGCTATAAATTCTCTATTAATATAGTTTTATACATTGAAATTCTAATTTTGAAAAATGTTTCCTTATAAAACTAAGACCAAATTTATTCTTATTTTCCAGCTCAGTGTATTGTAAGTATACCACAAAGTATAGATGCAGTCAATGACATTTTAATACAATAAGCATAAAAGACTCAAAATTTTATTTACAATGTTGTATAACTTTGGTTTGCAATGTTTTAAGATAAAATGCATTTTATAAATTTAAACTGTTAATTATATAAACACCAGTGCAATTTAACTCTTGATTTCATATAATGATGCATATTTTCATGTCTCAATTCTGTAATAATATTCTTAGAATGAAAAAAGCAAATAAATAAACATTAACCCCACAAATATATCACTTCATTCAAGTGAGGAGAAAGATTTCCATAAACTTAGCACAAAACTGCAGTAATTAAAAACCATTAGTTTTATTCTTTGAGTAACTATCTGATTTATATAACTATAATCAATTTATAAGTTATTTTTGTTTGTTTGTAGCAAGGCTGGGGATTGAAACCAGGGGCTCATATACTCTAGGCCAGTACTGTACTACTGAGTTACATCCCCAGTCCTAAAATAAATTATTTTTATGTTCTTTTCAAATAAGTTCTCTAAGCATCTTTAAGCAAATGTACAATATACATAAGACTCCAGGTCAAGTGAACAACTGTGCCTATTATAGCAAATTTGTTTTTAACAATTAACTGCATGTTCTTAACATATTAAAAGAATGTTAATACACCAACTATGGGGCCAAAGAAATAAAAATAAGCAAATCCGTATACTTGGCCAATGTTAGAAATGTGACTGAGAGGTAACTGGTATAACTGTGGACTATAAATACAGTAGGTATCATTATTATTGTGTGATGTATGGTAGCTCTTAGTGGGAAAGAATGGTCATCACTTAAACAAATGCACCATTGGGCAGAGAATAGAAGTGACACTTGTGGGCATGATCTACTAATTTTCTGATAGGCAACAGACATTAACTGTCAGACAGATTTTTAATGAGGACATATACAATATGTAGTACGTGTGCATGTACAAATAGGTCTCTATATCTATTTGAGTGAAATGAAGATATTAATATTACAACTGAAGATAGTTTCTTTCTACTTTTCATCAAAATGTTTTAAAATCTACATTTTAAAGTACTGGACAAAATTACTGCTTAGTGTTCATAGTTGATTTGACAGTCTGTCTTACATATCTGGAGGTTATAAATAAGCCAAAACTAACTGGGGATCATGATGGATGAAACAGATTACAATTTCCAGTTTGAATTTGGCACATGTAAAATTTCTGACTCAGAATGCCCGCACAGGTGCATGCGCACAATGCATGCGTGTGCGCGTGCGCGCACACACACACACATACACACACACACACAGAGTGTCAAGATCAAATTGAAACTTCATGTTTTGGTTTTTTTTTTTTCTTGTTTTATTTTTTTAGACAGGATCTCATTATGTAGTTCTGACTGGCCTTGAACTCTGTATGTGTCCCAGGCTGACCTCAAATTTAGGAAAGTCCACATGCCTCAGCCTCTTGAGTGCTGGAAATATAAGCATGAGCCATCATGGCCAGCTTGTATTTGGTTAGAATCCTCCACAAACAGACCATGAGTTGAATATCTGAGTGCTCACTGGAGCGAAGGAAACACAGGAAAGTATTGGGGACATGACGAAGGGAAGAGAAGACCATCAATAAGGATCTGAAATCAGCACTTACCACTGTGGACCCCTGGAGTTTAATCCTACACCAAGGAGCTCAGGAGCCATCTAGACTTCGTATCTGGATAATCCCATTCAAGGGTCAAAGAAGCTGCTCCACCTATAAACCATCACAGTCGTTGGGGACTGAGTGAATTCCCTGGCAAGGGCTTCCACAGCCAGAGAAAGCCCTGGAGCAAGAACACTAGCAATTGGAAGTCAAGTTGTGGACACAAATCACACATGCTATAGTGTTCTAATACATTCAGAAGCTCCAAGAAGAACCTCCAGCCACGCTGCCACCCTTACAGAGGCCTTCATTTCCTTCTGTCTTGACTGTCCTACGCACATTCTAACTGGTCTTCTCACATAGCTACTCTCTCCATTTCAATCTCTGCTGTGCACCACTGCCAAGTCAATCTTTCTAAAGATTCCAATCTGTCGTTGCTTTGCTCAGAATCTTCCAGTGGTTCCCTTTATCTGCAGAATTAAGTCAAAAGGTTTCAGTCTGGCTCTTTTCAGCCATATCATGTGCTCTGCTCTTGCATTTATCTTGTTTTCTGGTCACTGTGAGCTGTCACTATTCACCTGAACACACTTTTGTCCTTGGTCACATCTTACTCTTCACCTGGGGAAAATCAAGACTTTATCACAGTCTGCTTCAAAGGGTACCTACAGTTGTCTAAGAAGCTGAGACTTCTTACCGTTGAACTTCTTTACACATGCTCCTTCTGCACTTTCATGGTATATGATTTCCTTCACAAACCTGATATTTATTGGATTTGGGATGGTGTTTATTTTTATGCAGTAATAATTTTTATTCTCCTTTACATTGTCAGCTCTGTGAGATCAGCCTTTTTGTTTTAATCACTCTGTATTGCTTACCGTGCCTACCACAATTTGGGAGCACAGAATACATGCTCAGAAAATACATGGTGACTAAAAACTGAATGTAGAAAGGTGGTATTATGTGATAAAAAAGGAGTTGAATGTGGAATCTGGACTTCTACACTGTAGTCATAACTAGGTGTATGACATTGGCAATCACTTAACAATTCAGTGCCTTAGTTGCCTCACCCATAAAACTGAGTAATAAACTGCCCTTTTCTGCACACTTCACACACCTAACTCAAGAACCAAATAAATTAGTATCCATGATGTTTCTCTGAAATTTTTAGTGAAAGAACATCACAAGTTATTTGTATTATCACAGAGACGTTCTGTCCTTCAGGTGAAGATGGAGATGACACCAAATTCACTGCTGAAATGCTATGAATAATTTTACCAATAATTGTCCTGCACATGCCTTCTCCATTTTGGCTCTCCTTAAAATCAATGTCAATACATGTAAGTGGACTACCTGGGAAGAGGTATCAGTATCTTAGTTTAGTGCAGAATAAGGTTAATTAGCTTCACAAAAAGACTGAATAAAGAATCTGGACCTCATTAACACCAGGCTTTAACCAATGGAGTCAGACAGGTGTGAGTGTGTGTATTCAGTAAACAAAAACGTCTGTTAAAACAAAGAAGACATTTACAAGGCTCTCCTTATTGTCTATAGTACAGATTATTTTCATAGGCAGCACTTACATAAGCGCGCAGATAAAACATATGCATGTCCCATCCTCCTCTTTCCTAAACGGCACGCCCTGACTTAACAGTATGCTCACACACTGGCACTGACACACCTTTTAAATATCACAAAAAGGCTGCCTTTCTACACGGTATTAAGCAGCTGCTTGCGTATGAGTATCTTGTTGTCCAGAGTGACAGCTGTATTTTCGCCTGTTTTGACATTGAGTCTGATCTGGGTGAATAGCTCATACCCATTAAAGTGCTATTACAACACTGAATGACTGCCAGAATACTTCCTGATCAATTTTAAAAGCCAGCTCGCTGTCATCATCTAATCGCAACAGCAAAAAACAAATCTTTGGGGAATAAAATGAGATTTTAAAACATTTTTAAAGCAGTGTATTAAATATAATCCCCAAAAACTATTTGAATGAGAATTATAAGCCACAGAAACAGGAAGGTAGAAATAATATTTTCTGCAATTTGAAAACCCTTACACTTGCATATTGGCAGGCAATCTCAAATACTCCTTAAATTTACCATTTCGGCAATCACTGAGTTTGAACTTCTGCCATTATGTAACTTAATAAAGCAGCACTGAAAACAATCACCACAGAGTGTGGTTGTGCTCACCATTAAATTTAGTTCTATAAAATTTAAGACTGAATTCAATCATCTCTCTGTCTTTGCTTCAATGGTTAAAATCCAAGTGTTCAGGTTTACTTTTTACTTTCCTCAACAGCCAGGCACTACGCATATTTTTAAAGCTACAATGCTGGCATTTTAGATTTGCATGTATTAAGCATTGCCAAAGGGAGGTAGAACTCACTGAGACTGTTAGGACCACTTGAATCAACAGTTTAATTGGGGATGTCGGATTCAAAGTTGTAATTCTGCCTCCATTATACCAACAATGTCAACAAGTACATAATGTATAAATTGGCACACTCAAGATGGAGGGCAAATATTTAAAGGATGTAGTATGTCAATATAATTAATCATCTTGGATGGTTTTCTTAATGGGTAGAGTTCAGTTCTTCTAATCTTGGCTTTGGCATCCAATACTTTCACACTCCTGTTATGCCAGTAACATGCAATTTAGAGTGGGCTCTCAACTGCACAAGTGAAAAGACCCAACTTCATGATATCGAGAGGTTCAAAGGTCTTCAGTTCCTTCCAGAATCATGTACCACAATATCTGAGATTCTGAACAAAAGACTAGAAGTGCTTACTTCCCAACTCATACTTAAGAGCATGATAAAGAGTAAGCAATATATCATTTCAAAGCCCTTCCAAATATGAGTCTCTCAGTAAAAGAAAACCATTAATGGAAACACTGAGCTGATTTTACAAGAATTATTATTCCTTTTTGAAGATTCAAGAGCTCTCTTGAAAGACCCGAACCTATGCTATAAAACAGCTTTCTCCACATGATCAGATGATCCCTTTGACTTCTGACCAAAGTCTGCCTACATTTTTACTTTAGAAGTTTCTTTTTCTGCTTTCCATTCCATTTTTAAATATGAAAATTGATGTCATTCTAAGAAACTGACTCATCCTACCTCCCCACTTCAGTAGCCAAGGCTCCCCATGGCCTACGTGGTGGGTGAGGGGGTTCTCAGTCACCTCACTTGGCACACTGCCTTCCCAGCACTGCCATGCCAAATGCTTCTCTGCCCCTGCAGCCACAGTTCCCTTCTGTCTGGCTCCACGGAACTGTGCCCTGTGCTTCTACCACTTCGGGCTCTCCTTCAGCAATACCTTTTCACATGCTGTTCTTCCCGGCTAAATCACCTTCTGACCACTGCTACCTGGTCAACTCCGACCCTTTCTTCAAAGTATCTGCCCGTCACCGCCTCTGTGACATCTTCCAGCGCAATTATTCCCTCCCTGGTGTTTCCATTACACTTTACACAGCCATTCTAGGCCAGAAAGCATAGGACTCTTTCATTTATTTATCAATCTGCCTATGTACGCCGCTGTAGACACTGGGTTCTGTTGGGAATAAAATAAATCTCACAGAGTCTAAAAAATCCCCAAATGACAAAATCACCCAACAGTGATACCCCAGCATGAAAAGGAAAAGCAGCAGCAGGGTGAGATCTCTATTACAAGGCTGGCTTTGTGTTTATTTTGTGGAGCCTTCACACACTTGTCTTTTTCATTTTATCATTCCCATCGATGGGCAAACATCTCCCTTGTAAAGTAAAAACATCAAAATCTATCACAATTTAAAAAGGACAGTAGCTCTGAGGTTTAGTCACACAACACAAAAAAGACAAAATAAAAATATCAATGGATTTGAGGCTAGAGTACAGAAAATATCTGTTTTTAAAATCTATGTTAGTCTTCAAGGTAAAGGCTTGTATTTATGAAAATCAATATATTTTGCCACTTGGAGGCAAAGACCCAATGTTCAAAAAACAGAACATAACCAGATTCACCAGGAAGACTAAAATGAAACTGGTGTACCATGGGGTAGTGTTTACCTCCAAGAAATGCCTTAAATTCATTAAAAAAAAAAAGTGACATTTTATGAGTAATTGTGCATTCAATGAAAGTAGACCAAGGTATGTGAAACTGAAAAGTCCCTGCAAAATATATATATGGATTTGACTACACTGTGACATAGGATCACATGGTACACAAGAGAAGGTGGAGGAAAAGGTTTTAACTGAGGTCAGCTATTTGTGCTAGTCCCCATTTCCTTTATATCCAGTCCATTACTCTCAGCACAAGTTAGTTCAGGCTCCTCACATACTGTTAAAAATATGTATATTGCTTCTGGGAGATCTACTGCCCCTTGTAAATTCACATATTAAGGGATAGCATAGAAGGGAAAGGATTCTGTAATAGAGCCGTTTATGGCCAAGCACTAAATCATTTAATACAGAAAACAAATGTAGATGACTTGGAGGGTGGGGGCAAATATATTACCTCTTCTCAATGAACATTCATAAAATAAAACGGGATCTCCAAGCTGCCAAAATTAAGTGGAGGCTGGGCTACAAGAATATCAAAGACAGAGGAAAGGCAGAGAGAAAGAGGGAGACAGACAGGGAAAGGGAACAGGAGGGGTAAGAGAAAGAGAGACCAATTTAACATAATTGGAGTAAGTTGTTAACCAGGTGTTAAACACATGAGCATTTTAAGCAAAATTCCTAACAATTTTGAAACCCCTTATTCCAATACACATCTCCAGAGAAGGAGGGAGGGAGGGAAAGAGAAAGGGGAGGGGGGAGAAATAGAGAAACTTTTTAAAAAAAAAAGGAAGGGTGGAAAACCAGGATTAGAAAATGAATAGACTACGGCTTTTCCAATGAGTCCTATTCCTCCTGACTCAGGGCCCAAACACGTCTTTCTCTGAACTGCCTTGCTATTTTGCCAAAAGAGAAAACTTATTTTCCATCTATGTAAACTCCTAAAAGAGGAGGGAGCAGGAAGACTACTCAATTCAGCCCAAGAAAAATAGAGCCCTTGTTCATATCTCCAAGGGTCTGGCAGTGACCCAATCCCCGCCGATGCTGGTGGTCCAAGCTGGAGGCTACGATCTGACCTAGGAATTAGAAGCGTTTTGTTAACCTCCCTGCACTGGGTCAACTGGAGAAAATGATACACTCACCGGGCAGGAAGGAAGGGCACGGAGCACAGCGCAGTTAACACCACCCCTCCCTGAGCTGGCAGGTCTTCAGAGCCCCTAGAACTGAGAAAGGGTACACTCTGCTAGACTACGTAATGAGCGCAGTTGGATGGTACATGGCCGAAAGGAGGAAGGGTACAACACGGAAGGCTGAGGAAGCCCGAGTTCTGAACCCAGAAGCCAAATGTACTTTTACTTCCGCACTGTGTTAACTAACAAAAACAATCAAAAGGCCTAACAGAGACTAGCGATACATTTGAACTGGCTGTCTGGTGAAGGAGTATACTACGGCAAAGAGGAAGATTGTCGTAGGAAGAAAAGAACTGCAAGCAAGAGTATAAAGGACCATAAATCCACTGTGAGGAAAAACTAAGATGAAGACGGGAAATGTTACAGATTTTCATTCCTTCCTCGCTCTCCACAAAGGTGGGGGGAAAACAGCAAGAAGAGTACTGCGGACAGTGAGGGACAAAAAAAGGAGAGAGCATCATTCACCCCAGTGAGCAGGCTCTCCTAGCACCCAAGCGACCCTGGCAAATAATTCACATGTGTAGATGTTAACTGAGCATACACTATGGGTCGGAAACTGTCGTGCAAACCGCAGGTACAAGAAAACGCCACAGACCTCCTGCCCTTAGAAAGTTTATGTTCCACTGTTAGAGGACTGCGGATGGATACATAATTACAACGCGGTGAGACAAGAGGCAGGAAAGGTGGCGTCCAAACTCGAGGTTCATGCCGAGACGTCTCAGAAATCACCGTGTAGGCTGAGACCTGCCCTGTGAGTGGGAGTCGGCCAGAGCACCAGCAGAAAGATAGTCTAGATTTCAGTCAGTAATTGTCACCTGACAGGAACAAATGATTCCAATTTGACACATGCGTCTTCTCGACCCACCTAAAATCAACATGGGATCTCATTCCTTCTGGGGCAGGCAAGACAAGAGTTGAGGCTGGTAACGGCAGAGAAGGCCTCCAATAAGGAAAGGAGAGAGGATTAAGACAACTGATTTTAAATACTCCAACATCTTTCTCCAGTATTTCTCTCGGTTCCCTACAGCACCCCCCTGGAGACTCCACAGAGCTCGAAGAGGCTTCTAGCCAGGCAGACTGCTCAGATCAATTGTCCTTGCAGGTGGTACTACGAATTTAATGGCCGCACTGACCCTATGGTTGAGAGAGGAGTCGTCAGGCAGAAAGAAGTAGCGTTTATTGAGTCTCTACTACGTGCGCCACACATTTTAATATACTCAAGTCTTGCAACAATGCCACGTGAGGCATCTTGACAGTCCCAGTTTTTAGATGAGAATGTAAGACTCAACTCGAAGAGCTCTACCCAAGGATCAGTGAGAGATCTGAGACCATTTAACCCAGCAGCCCTCCACTTCCCAAATCTCAGTGATCACTGCAGAGGTAGAAGCCTCCTTTGTTTCTCTCTTCTGTCTCCCCACGCCTATCTCCTTCTCTCCCCCCACCCTGTTCCCTCTCTCTCATCTCTCGCCTCATCCCCCTCCCCCATCCCTCTCACCACCCCGTCTCTCCTCCTCCGTCTCTCCCCCTCCCTCTCTCTGTGTTAAACTCTGACTTTAAAATCTATAAAAATACATGTGATATATTTATTAGCATTCATGGACACCAATTTCAAGAGCACCCTAAAAAACTGAGAAATGCACCAATGAGTTAAGAATAAAATTTCCAAGAATATAGCTATAGGATGCATTTAATGATAATACTATATCTAATTCATAATTTAGATTTTTAAAACTTACTAAAGGGTGTTGTGTTCTTTAATAATACTGAAAGGATTAATTTTATTTGTGCTTGGCATTTTCTGGTTACAAAAGTATTATAAGTTCACTATGAAAAGTTTGAAAGTTAAAGATAAGTATAACCGAAATAACAATCATTCATAATCTCAACATTCATAGCAACCTATGCAAACATTTTTGTTAGTTTATTTCTATACTCTTATGAATGTGCAGTTTTCTATACTCTTATGAATGTGCACAGTTCAAAACTGTGAATAATGTTTTGTAAGTGGATTGTTTTCAATTAATGTTTTGTAGTAAGCATTTACATACAACCCCACAGTCAAGAACATAATTTTCAATGAATGAAAGGTGTTATTATCCTATATTCCTGCTTCATATGGTAGTCCCTAGTCACATGTGACTATTTAAATATAATATATTAGGAAAAAAAATTTAAATGTGCATCAGTACATTTTCCTCTCCAAGAGATAAACCAAGTTCCTCTCCTAACAAAAATAAAGTGTCTGTTTTTCTCTCAATTTATTCACTCTGTGAACATTTAATGGTAAATCCTGTGGCTTTTTTTTTTTTTTGGGCCTCTACCTCCCTACTTTAGCGACTGACATACAGTAAATGTTCAATAAATATCTGCTGAATTGATTTAAACATACACCTATGTAAGATCCACTGGATAACAGGCAGGGCTACACTTAGAGGACTTCGTATCCTCCATAAACATAAGCACATTAAACAAAAACTAAACTTTCAATTTTAATATATTATTGTAAATGAACACAAAATAATATTCAAGACAAAAGCTCTATTTGTCACCACTGTATACCAAAATCAGAAACAAGATGTTTCCCTAAAACGCCAAAACTCCTGTAAGATTTAAATGCCTAATATGAAAAGGATATATTCTGAATACTCTTCCCATCCACGTTACCAGTGCCATATTCAAGTTATTATAAGACTACAGAATCAATCCACCTTTATAATGCAGCTTTAGAATGTATTAGAAATGACAATAATTGTTAACAGCCTACAGATCTATTTCCAGCAGCAGAAAGCATCAACACATGTATGAAAAAGGGTGATTGCAACTCAAAGTCAAATTAGGAAATAAGATACATAGAAGAAATAGGGAGATTAGGTCACACCTTCCAATGCAAAGAAATATTCATTCCAAAAGTGATGTCATGGGTCAGCTTTGAATCCAAGTGTAAGGTCAACATTTTGTCTCACTAGAAAAAAATGAATTTGACCTCGTAATATTTATATCACATGAAAACTACCACACACAGATTTCTTTCTGAAAGACTTCAGATTGCTTCTTGTCAAACCGTCTGTGTCAGAGATGTGAAATGTGATCTTAACTGGTAGCCATATTTGATGATGACAACCCAAAAGACAGGGCTGGGAAAGGTTTCAGGGTAGACTTTTTCTTTGTTTTTTAAACTTGTGTTTGCCACTATTTTTACTATACCTGGTTAGAAGAGCACAAATGTCATTTGTAGCCCTCAGTGGGACACATGTGGGAAAGGCATTTTTATATGAAAATCTCTAATTGATAAAAAATGTGTCCAAACTGAACGTGTGAGTAGACTGGCTTTGTCCCTTGGGTGTAATTGGTGACCCACATATAATTGGCCCAGACATATAAGAAATGCACATATTTGGAGAAAGCAAAGAAACTTAGGGCATTTAGGGAAGGGGAATAGTGAAAATAATTACCACATAACTGAGCAACTACTATATGTCAATTACTCTCCATGTCTCAATTTCCACTTCTGTAAAATGGAAACTACAACACTAGAAAATAATTTAAACACTGCCTAATTTCAGTAAACACTCAAATGTTGATTTTGATTTTCATGCTGCTGATAATAATGTAGTACGTACGCAGCACTATGAAATGCATTTCCTTAAGTGACATCATCAACCCTTCATAATACCTTGCAAGACACACAGAAACAAATTGGTGGCCGTGAGTCAAATACAAAAACACTGGCTTTGATGGGGTAATCACTATGAACAGTTTTAGGCAAACCCAGTATTTAAAAAGGATTGGTCTGTCAAAAGCAGGGCAGGCAGGAAGCAAAATAGCCCCCAAGACCCTTGCAGACAGGCAGCAAGACACTTCCAAGGTGGTATAGATGCGTGGAGAGAAATTATGATCCTACCCCAAATGAGCATGAGCCCTTGTCCTAATAGGTCATCATCACTTACTGAGTTTTTAAAAAATACTAAGCAACATGTTAAGTGCTTTCTTATGGTAATTAATTCATTTACTTAGCCTATCATTATTCTGGTAGTTACCATGATCATTTCCATTTTGTAGGTGAGTAACCTGGAGCTAAAGTATCTATCACTGGCCCGATACAGCTGGTCAGCAGTGGACCAGGCTTTGAACCCATATTCTTGTGATCCCAGAACCCACACTCTTGGACTTCACTATACTAGCTCTCCCCTGGCAATACTTAAAATGATAAATGTGCTATCTGATTGTAAGAATTAATTGATATTGATTTCTTTATTCTTCAGAATGTATCTCATTGGTATCTGAAGTTTTACTGTTTACTAGATATTACCAAGGTATGTCTGCTCTTTCAAAGAATGCAAATGATACAGATGAGGTTTTTAAACTCTGTCAAGGGATATAAACAACATCTGTGGGACTTTTTTCATGAAAATCAACTTAGGAAAATCATTATTGTTCTTTCCCATCTGGGTCTAGGTCTGCAGGTGGACAGAAGACTCGTGTAAATGCAAAGAAAAATAAGTTTTTATATAGAAAAATCAGAAAGTTCTTGAAACCAGCTGCTTTAAATGGGGTTGTTTTAAAGACACTGTTCATATCTATCCAAATAGACCCCGGCCCAACAAAAATGTTAATCTGTCACTCCTAACTGATCCTGTACAAAGCCTTAGACCACTGCTTACAAAAGGAATGTAGTTTATTACAGTTGTTGCACTCCAAATGAATATTGATTTCAATCTCAGAATGCTATGAAAGGACTTGCATCAATTACACAGTACATCAGAGTTATAATGCAAGTTACCTAGTTCCAGTGATGCACACAGCAAATCAATCATTCACTTTCACATACCTTTGAAGAGACACTATCCGCCATGAGCTTCCTTTATTCAAACCTTAAAACAAGCCATGCAGTGCAAGGCAGTGATAGAAAAGGAAACCATCCCCAGTTTTTAAAAACCATAGGCTACTGTCAGAAAGCCATTATAATTACTCCCTTTCAAGTGGGCTGTGTGTTAATACAAATACAAATGAGGGGGTAAAAAAAAAATGAAGCCTTAATGACAGCATTATAAGGGGAGGTTTCTCCTTTACATTATTTATTTATTCAATGGAAAATTATTTGGCAATTATGATAAAGCAACTAGAGGACAATGACTTTCCTTTGAATCACTAATTAAAATGCTGATTGCCTGTGGAGTGAGATGTGCAGTTATGGTCAAACAAGAACTTTCATTGTGCTAAACAGCTTGGGCTGGCCTGACACCTGGGTGGGGAGGGGAGGGTATGAATTAAGCTGACTTCACTACAAAAATCGGACTGATTTTTTTTTTAACATAATGTTACAAATCTGGCAAGATAATACTGAGTTAGTAATGGGGAGGAAGAGAAGAAAGGAGAGGAGAGGAGAGGACAGGAATAGAGTACAGGTTCTTTTTTTAAATAACTGTAGGAAATGTAAGGTACACCTGATACATATCAAGTAGCTTTTTGTAAGAACATTTTTTAAATAAAAGTTTGCACTTTCCATGTTCTTAGATTTCTCTCCAAGCTACTCATATGTATACACAAACATCAAAGAAATGTCACCTTTTAACTCAATATAAATGCTCTTTAAACCCAATTTCTCTCCAATAATGGAAGAAATGCCTTAAAATTAATTGTGAAGAGGAAATTGCTTTTCTTACAATGTAATGAACTCAGTGCTTTGAATTTTACTAACTAAAATTATGGCTTTCCCAATAACCCTGAAACAATCATTTTCTGAAATGAAAAATATATTTCTTATACAGTATTTGCAAATTGTTTATGATCAAAAAAATCCATTAAATTCATAAAGTTAAAGGAGAATACATACCTTCAACTAGTAACACTCATTAGAAAATGCATTCTTTTGAAAGTTCCAGTCTCTCACAACATGATAAAATCTTAGATTTGGGAGAGAACTGAGAGGTGACCTACATTATACAACTTGGAAATTTCCTCCACAGTATCTCTTAAATAGTTCCACCTTTGCATGATCTGGAAAAGATGATTTTTACCCCCTTAAAAGGCAGACGATCCCACTTCTCAGTGTTTCTGCAGGTCAGCTAAAATGTAACAGCCAAACTGTCCTTCCCACAACTTCTACCCCAAGAACCCAGTGCACCACTGGAACACTGCGGGGTAAATCAACCCAGCTGGCAAATGATACCTTTCAAATGTTTGAGGGCAGCTCTCCTGCATCCTTCAAAATTTCCCCTTTTCCATACTAACTCACTCTGACTCCTCCAGCGAGTCCTAGGGTGCTTTCGTGTCCATTCTCCACAACCTGTCCTTCCTAACAAAAGGCTGGAGAAAAATAAAAAGATATTATGGATGTGGCCAAATTATTCAAGTGCGGTAGGAACCGGTCTTTCTTCCTTTCTTTCTTTTTCTTACTTTCTCTCTCTCTCTTTCTTTTTCCTGTTTCTGTTTTTTAAATCCATGATGTAACAATGCATCATGTTAAAATCAACGAAACCTTAAAGCAATTGTGTACAAATGGTTTGTGAAAAAGTACATGTTTTATAAACTTTGCATTTACTGCTTTTGCCTTTGTTTTATTTGTCCATTATTAACTCTAATAAAATCCATTTCTGTCCATTTGATGCTATTTATTCTAAATCTTAGTTTCCTCATATAAAATGCTTAGCATGGTAAATTCTAAATAGGCACTATCACATATGGCAGAATTTTCAAGTACCAGACATAGTGCAAAGGCCACTAAATGCATCATACACATCAGTTCTATTGTGTCGGTTTTATGAATGAAAACCTAAGACACAGAGAGGTTCTGTAATTTGTTCAAGTCCCCAAAATGACAGAGCCAGGCTTGAAATTCAGGCCGCCTTAACCATTATACCATCAATAACCTTTCCTCTTAATTTTCTGACTTGTAAAACATTAACAAATAGAACTGGAATAAACTATTAATCAGAATCAGATTAAAGCAGAGTTTCTTTTTCATATAAGTATGTGTTTGCAGTACATATTTACATTCCTTGTGGGGAGTTGGTACACACTCATAAGACATCTGAATTCCTTTCTTCATCCTCTTCCCCTCTCTTACCTCCTCTATCTCTTTATCCTCTTCCTATTTAAGAAACATCTACCTACTTCCTATAATTTACTTTTTATTTTGCTCTTTATTTATATTTTGGGTTTCTCGTATAAGAGAAACATTGTGATATTTAAGGTTGTGTCTGGTTTATTTCACTTAACATTATGGTATCAACATGCATCCATTTTCCTACAAACCATTCAAGTTTATCTTTACAGCAGAATAGTACTCCACTGTGTGTAAATTCCATATTTTTATTCATCCACTCATCTGTTGATGGACATGTAGGTTGCTTCCAAGATTTAGCTATTATGAATCGTGCTTCCGTAAACATTCCTTTCATGCCAAATTGTGCTGCTTGTGTCACTGTAATACGGTATGATGTCTTTAACTCTTTTGGGAAAATATAGTACCTAGAAGGGAAATTGCTGGCTCAAATGGACTTTGTAGTTTTAGTTTTTGAATGTTTTAGTTACTTTTCTCTCGTTGTTGGGACAGAATACCCGACACCCAAAGTTAGGGGAAGAAAGGTTTATTAGCTCACAGTCTGCAGAGGTTTCAGTCTATAGTCCGCTGGGTCCGAGGCAGGGCGGCATGGCGGAGGCAGGGCAGAGTGGCATGGCAGACCGGCAGCCCACCGCAGCAAAGTAAAGTGAGGAATACAAGGAATGTAGGCGAGGAATGCAAGTGAGCAATGCAAACAAGCAGCTAATTAGCTTCTTCCTGTATCTTTTATCTAGGCTACCTGCACTTAGGACGGGTAGCACTCCCACCCTTAATTTTAGTTTCACATCCTTGATCCCAGCAGAACCATGCCAAACCGATCAGTGGATTAATTTAGTAACCGCACACTCTAGATCCAGCTATCTCTTACCACATGAGGCTTTGGGGGGGACATCTAGACACAAACCATAACATTGAGGAATCTCCATAGTGGTTATACTAATTTACATTCCCACCAACAACGTAGCAGGGTCCCTTTTTCCTCTTAGCCTCACTAGCATTTGTCATTATTTGATTTTTTGATGATGGCCATTCTTACTAGGGCAAGGTAGAATCTTGATGTTGTTTGAATTTGCATCTTTCTAGTGGTCCAAGATCATTGCTGTGTTTATTAATTTTGGGGGGCTCATTTGCTCAAAAACCTGTGACCCATCACCACACAATGTGTGTGTCCAGAAAGACCTCACATCCTCAGTAACACAAGGCATTTTTTCTCAAGTGACTTGAGTACACTGAGCTACACTGTGCCTTGTAAATTCTCATCTGCACGTTCCGTCATACCTTTTTTCCAAGGAAATGACTTTAGCTTGGTACGCTGGCTGGCATCTAGTTTCTACTGAGTTTTTCTAACTCCTGTCGATCCACCCATTTCATAGTTCCCACCCCAGAACGTCTAATTTTAGGTATCTCTTTCTTTCCCCATACCGGGAAGTTAGCTCATCGCTTTTCTTTCCTTGATATTACAAATTTCCATAATCCCATATGAAAATGCCTTTCATGCCACGGGATGAATCTGTAGCAATTTAAAGCAGCTGGGAGCTCATTTGGAACCTCTACACCTATTGAGGTTTTCAGAGTCCTTTAGTTACGGTTGTTCTGCCCTTTCCAATTTCAAAAATCATTACCCTTTACAGACAAAACAGAAGTTAAATAGAATTTAGTTGTGTTTCTCTCTGTGTAGTCATATTTCAACATTATACCATCTGTTCCAAACAATGCAAATCGGCAAATATTTATGGAGCGCCTGAAATGTGCAAATATTTTTATGAGAACAAAGAGAATATGAAGATGATAGTGTGCTTAAAACTCAGGAAGGAGATGGGGCAGAAGGGGAGATACAGACAGAAATGGTTAAGTGTAATATAAAAGAGAGATGGAAACATAGGAAGACAAATATCTGGTTAAAAGATTCCATAGAGGAGGGACCGATTAAAGCAATGAAATCATTTTCCCACATTCTCTTTTATTCCCTTTTTTCCACTCATAAGTTTAAGTCTTTTTTCTAGTTGTATATTTTATGTGTGTATTTTGAACTCATGTGTGAAGACATTTCGGGGGACAACTTCTCTTTGTTGAGGTCATCTACTGTCAGAATTTTTTATTTGAGCTTCCCACTCCAAGTGTCCACCTTTACTGAATCACATTTTCATTCAATCATTTTTTTCATTTATAACTATGTCAAATAAACATCAGGCAGTCTTTTAAAGTCTTAAATATAGAACTACCCTATCCTATTTTTGGAGTCTCTGCTATGGACCAAATGCTGTGGAACCACTGGCCTGTAGTTAAGGAGCTAAAACTTTTTTTATATGGATTTTAAAAACCTACCGCCTACTGGACATGGTGTACATGCGGAGGATTGCTGCAAGCATGAGGCCAACCTGGGCTACACAGTGAGTTCACGCCTACACAACAAGACATAGTCTTAAAAAAACAACCAAAAAATAAAAAACCTACTTCCTAAATTTTCAGGTTACAGTTCTAGCTACATAAAGTCTTCACTTAACGACACCTGTCATTTAGGATTAAACTGAGGGTGACCAATCACTCCATTGTTTCTGCAGTCACTCAAAAGGTTATTTCTAGAGACAATTCATAAATTTTTCAGAATCTTGACAAACTATATGTATTAGTTACCTTCCTAGAGTCAATGGTTTGCAAGAGAGCAGATTTGATACAGGACATTTACACATTACAACATTCACACTCCAGCCAAATGCAGGAAAGAGTGCAGAACGTCCATCTATGCAGTGGAAACCCGAAAGATTCAATCAAAGGCTGGGAGCCCACAACACTGTCCCATGTAAGTCTTCACCTGCACTAAAAGGCTGAAGAAATCTGTACTGGAGCCAGGGTACAACACTCACAGCAGAGATGAAGATCAGAGCTCCCTCAAAGCAAACAGCAGCCATCCCTGATGACAGCAGGCCCCGAGTTCCTTCCACAGACCAGCCAAGTTCCCTTCAGGAGAACCAGCCACAGCAGAGCTTCTCCTGGGAAACAGCGGGCCCCCATCTTCTGCTTCCTTTCTCCTTTATGGTGTGTCAGCAACAATCCTCAGGTGAATCCCCTACACCCAGAACTACACCAACTCAGTTCAGCTGGGTGTTCCTGCCACAGTAAGTCCACCACACTATATGTAGCAATGAAATTCCCAGCATTATGTACCTACCCCAGAAACAGGGTTACAATCACAACAATTAAAACATCATCCACTTCAAAATTCAGCCAATAATGTCTTCTGTTTGACTATTTTGTCTGGATTCAAATGCTTTCTACTCAAGATATGTGGTCTAATATTTCTGGTATTTAAAATTACTAATTAAATACAGTTTCTATTATCAAAGTAACAGATGTTTACTGTTGAAACACTTGAAAACATACAAAATCAGAAAAAAACTGTTCAAGATCTCACTTCCTATAATTTTTAATATCTTTGGTATATTTTTTCATGAATATATGTAGAGGTATGCATGTAAATATACACATATTATGTCTCTGTATGCCTATATAACCCATGTGTGTATATATATGTGTGTGTTAGCAGTAAATGTTTACTTATAAAATATATAGTGAAGGGGCTGGGGATTTAGCTCAAGCAGTACAGTGCTTGCCTAGGAAGTACAAGGCCCTGAGTTTGATCCCCAGCACAAAATATATATATATATATATATGTGTGTGTGTGTGTGTGTGTGTATAATTATATATATTATACATATATGTATATGCACTTGTGTGTGTGTGTATATATATATATATATATGTATACATATACACACATAGAGAGAGAGAGAGAGAGTCCTCATTGTAGTTTTAAGCCTGTTTCTTGCTGGGGGAAAGATGAGCCTACCCACGGCAAATCCTTCCCCTTAGTCTTTGGGGCAAGAGTTGCTTACACACCTTCTGCCATTATAAGTTTTCTGCTTAAAACTGACAATTTATACTCTGCATACTGACATCTAACCATCTTGAACTTCCCCTAATTATGATGGTGTTTTCTAGAGAATTTTCAGGAACCTCTTTCACCTTTTATTGGTCAAATATTAACTTTATGTTTTGCTTATTTTATTTTCTCTTTACCAGCCCTAAATTTAAAGCTGTCTTTGTCCTAACAGTGTTGCAACTGAAACCAAATATTATATCCCATTTGTTATGACTTGTGTCTAGATGTCCCCTCAAAGCTGCATAGGGTCATAGGTGGGGCTTTTTCAGAGGTGGCTGAATGAGGCGCGTGTGATGCTGGAATTAAGGGTGTGTGATTACTAAATTAGTCCACTGATTGCTTTGGCACTGCCCTAATCCTGGCCACCTGGATAAGCTATAAGGGGCAGACAGAAGCTGCTAAGGCCCCTTGCTTGCCTTGCTACCTTCTGCCTGTCTGCCATGCCAGCCTGCCTCGGATCCAGCCAATTATGGACTGAAACCTCTCCAAACTGTGAGCTAAATAAACATTTCCTCCTTTAACTTTGGTTGTTGGCTATTTTGTCTCAGCAGCGAGAAAAGTAACTAAGACACCATTCTTGTGGACTAATTTTAAAATGATGTTGAGCTGTCAAGTTCACTCCCAGGACTAAAAACGGAAAAAAGATAGATCAAAACACTGTCTTTGCCTCAAACCTTCTAAGGTAGAATCTAGAACCTTAAAGATACATTCCTAGAACTTTCCAGCCATCCTACTCTTAGAGACATTAACAAGAAGAACCCCTATCAGACCAATCATAAGTTCTAAGGTTCTTGTTCCAAGAATGTGATATATCTCTCGCAAAGCCACTTCAGGTGTACCCAACCTCCTTTCCCTTCCCAACAAAGAGAGACCATGGCAGTTTCTGGAGTTCCTATACAAGATTTTTCAGGCGATGTGGGCATATGCCTATAATCCTAGCACTTTGAGAGGCTGAGGCAGGAGACTGCAAATTCAAGCCCAACTTGAACAATTTAGCAACTTAGTAAGACTGTATCTCAAAATTTAAGAATACAAATAAACAATAAAAAGAGCTGGGGATGCATCTCAGTTCACGAGCCCTGGGTTGAGTCCCAAGTACCAAAAAAAAAAGAAGAAAAGAAAAAGAAATGAAAGGAAAAGAAAGAAAGAAGGAAGGAAGGAAGGAAGAAAAGCAAGGGGATTCTGCTAAGTGACTTAGCACCTGTGACTAATCCTAATTGTTTGGCCTGACACTGCACAACCTTCCTACAAAGACCTGGTTCATCTCGCCACTGGGTGTCCCAGGACAAAGCTCCTTCTTCCCTTTTCGCTATGCAATCAAATTCCTACATTCACCAACCTCTCCATGTTGATTTATAACTGCTTGCTGATGACTTTTTCTTTTCAAAATATTTGTTCCATTCAGTTTGCCCTGATGAAAATATAACCTACTTTTTATTGATACTTATTTGTACAGATTTATAGGGTACAATGTGTTGTTTTGATTCATGTATCTATTAGATAATAATCTAAAAATCTGAGGAAATTTTTTGAAGGAAAATTAATTTTGAAAGAAAATAAAATGAATGGCTTGTCAAATCAGATATAAACATTATTATATGTATTATGGTAAACTTCAAATGCAAGCCCTACAAAAAATAACATCCAAATGAAAAAGGAATAAAAGGTAAAATGTCTTCAAAAATCTAAAAACAAGTGCTATCACCTAGGTACCTAAAAAAGAAGCAAATCTTTCTATTCTCAACAAGTTTATTTACTAAAAATAACAAATATGATTTATTATTTTAATATACCAAGTTTTTATTAAGTCATTTAATCATTTAAGATATGCCATATATCACATCACAAAAAGAATAATAATAATGACTTTTTTATCAGTGAGCATCCTTTTAAGATTAACCTAAAAGAGTGGTATATAATATTTGATTATAACTGTGACATTTGAGTAGGTTATTTTAAATTGAGAATACTAATTATAAACATATCTCTACAAACATATCTCTACAACCTTAACTGGAACAAAAAAGCAGATGTGTACTTCTCTACAACTATTATTTCTAATTATAAAAGAATGCAATTATGAAATGTAATCTTTAAATAACATATTCTAGAAATAAACTGTATGATGTCTTTATCTGTGCCTCTTTCATAATATGCATCCCACGATCATTCCCCCCAAAACATAGTACTGTACCTTTTAATATTAACTAAAAATTAACATTTTTTGTCTTTGCCTATTTTAAACCAAATTATAAGAATAATTTTTTAAACATTTGCTTTTCCGATCTGATTAATGTCTTACAAATAGCAAGCGGTGAGAGTAACTGTATTGATCCTACACTGAAGATGTTTCGGATTGATTTTTGTTGTTGTTCTTCATTCGGATATACAGGGAAAAGTGAAGATGGTTATATTTCTCATTTCAACCTTTTGTGACATATGCATACATATTATTACTGACATGAAAATAAAATGACACAAGCTCTGGAGGTCAGTTTGAAAATATGTATATTTACCTTTCTGAATTTATCCCAAGCAAATGCACTAATTGGACAAATAAGCACACAAATGCAAAAATAGCATCGTTCATAAAAACAAACATACTGAAATCAGGTTAAACATCCATTAATAAGGAACTACTTATATGAAATAATATGCAATTAAATATTGTACAAATATATAAAATGCCAATGTAAAGATTTCTAATTTTACTAATTTTGAAGGCATATTACGATTGATAATATATGGTGAAATACATCTTTAAATGTACATGCATAAAAATGTACAAGATCATAACCTTTTTTTAAATGGTTCTGTTTCTGTGAGATGGGATCACAGGTAAATTTTTTGTCTACATTTCTGTGCTCTGCATAGCATACGATGAGGACATATTACATTTATAATCAAAAAAGATAAGACTATCTAACATATAAAATTTGCCTTTAAACTCAGTATTTTATATACAAACTAACTGAGCCAAAACACATGATTCTGAATTCCGTACGAGACATTTACAGGTATGCTAAGTGTGACCAACTTTAAAGCATTTATAGAGAATCCACTGAAAATACCTAGTGTCTAGAGATATGAAAAAGATACCCTCCGGGGATAAAGAGATCCATATATATATTACATAATAGCAATCAGTTTCATTAGTTATATGGATAAATTGTTTGATCTGCATGTATTTGTGAGGTATAGAGAATCTGACTGAAAAATACCATGCTTTTTTCTGACCTCTCTTTCTCATCGAATCAGTGTATCTTATTAGCAGAGGAACAGAAATCCAGTGGAGTAGACCATTAGAATCTGCTATTCTGCAAGGGTATTGAACATTGTGAGTGAGAAAACCCATCCATCCTCAGTGCTTTCTTAGCCTTCAAGAATACTTAGACTAATAACCATCACCTAAGATACTAATCAAAAATCTGGACTTTTAAATTTTGTTTCATGCTTTGCTCCTGTCTACATATGAACATGTAGATTAAAAGATACTACTTTGAGGCTGAAAATGTTGTATGTTCTGCCTGGTGGAATTTAGTCTGAAAGCTCTCATAAGGCGTAAATCAAAGAAGTGAAACTCAATTAAAAGGCAGGTTAATTTTCCAAGAAGCACAGTTCGTAGTACCTAGTAGTCTCATTAAACTTTAGTTACACTCCACCAACACAGCATGCCTTCCCTACAATAATTATCCAATATTAAAGATGGACTATTTAAAGTAGGTAGCAACTAAATACTTTGTTTTACGCTAGAAAAGGTCTTAAATCTCTTCCATTCCACACTCCTATTGAAGTTACTACTTGAGAAGAGAAAAACATTAAAACCTATGTTTAGGTGATCATAAAACTTACACTGCCCCTATATCATTAATAAAACTATAAAGGGCAGAACAATGCTATACATAGTTGTTGTTGGCAGAGACCTGGTTTTTAGATGGAGGACCACAGACTGGAGACAGAAAAAGATGTAAAGGTACCACAGCCCCAGGCTCCACTAGACTTGAGCAGTCCTGTTCCAACCGGTGACACATACTGTCACAGGCTGTGTCATAAGATTTCTTTTGGGGAAATGGTCCTTCGCTAGGGAGGGGGTACTTTTGAGGGAAAAAAACAAAAAAAAAAAAACAAAAACAGAAGACCCTGGTCTTTCTCACCTAGAAACCTATTTTGTTTTTTGTACTGGGGATTTAACCCAGGGGCTTTGTACTGAGTGACATCGCAGCCTTTTCTATTTTTTATTTTTTATTTTGAGACAGGGTCTCACTAAGTTGCTCAGACTGGGCTCAAATTTGCAATCATACAGCCTCAGCCTCCAAGCCACTGGGGTTACAGGTGTGGGCCACCACACCTGGCTTAGAAACCTGAATGTTTGATTCATCTCTGCCACAGACCAGGAATATACCTTAGATAGGCTGCCTCAATCCTCACGCCCACAATTCACTGTAGGAAATTAAAAGAGGGAGTTAGAGACCAAAAGAAAAGACAGGTATTGCAGCTTTATAACTGAATTATTTCCTAGCCATAAGTAGGACATAAAGGTTCAAGACTGCTGGAAGAATAAGTAGAAAAAGCAGGATCATGCTTTAAAAATTACTGATTTCAGATCGGGCAATGTAGCTGACTGGTAGAACATTTGCCTAGTATGTGTGAGGCCCTAGATTTGATCCCCACCACCACAAAGAAAAGGAAGAATAAAGAAAGAAATTACTGAATTCTTGCAAGTTATTGTAACAATATACCTTCTTATATAAATTGTCTCAACGTTAGTTTAATGCACAATTGAATCGTTCACTTCTCACTTTGACTCTTCAAGCTTATGGATACTGTTACTGTTAGAAAGCTACTACCACTTAGCCAAACAGCATACAGGCACTTAGCATTCAGGAAGAGAAGAACGCCTTTCACAGATCTACTCCCTGGTCATAGCCCACATCTTCAGGACAGCTCCCTCACCCTGAGCGGAAATGGAGAGGCCTGAGACACATCCCTCGCCCACAGTGCAGAATGGATCCAGCAGAATAAATGTTAAGGAACTTAACTAACCTAGCTATGTAATCGTAAGATGATAAAAACATCTTACTTATTGGACGCTGACATTTTAACAAGGGGCTTTTATACATGTGATACTACGCCATATATTATCTCATTGTCTCACTTAATCCACACAGTACAATTATTAATTCCATCTTCTGATGAAGTACCGAATCACAGAACGAACGCGAGGAATCTTGGGCATTATCTTGTCCAACGCTTTTATTTTAAAAGGGAGGACGGCAAGGCTGCAGGTTACTTAGCACCAGAACCAGCACTAGACGACGGTTTTCCACCGGGCTAGCCTGGCTTTGGAAGGTTTGGGCTCTGGGGTTAGAAAGTAGTCACCTCTGCCTTTCGCATTCACCAGCTGAGTGCTGTTGGGCAAGACACATTACTTGTCTAAACCTAAATTCCTCACCTTTATAACAAGGAAGAAGAGCTATGCTGTGGCCCTGGCCTTAGTGAGGATGGAAGAAAATAAAGTTTCCTAATCGGCTTCCGTATTACTGGATTCTCAAGCCAGCATTTTAAAATGTGATGTCTTTCGGTGTTATCTAATTTCTACTCCCCACCCTTTGAAGTGGTTTTCTCTTTCAGGAAAGGGGCTGTCATTCGTATTTCTTTTGTCATCACTTACTTTTTTTTAATATTCTAAGGGAGTCATAGTAGGTCTTCAATAAAAATTTGCTAGACTGAAAATAGACCATGTCCTCAGCTATAAACAAGAATCTCTCTGCTTCTATCCTGTGTCTGAACTCAGACAGTATATTAGTTTATAACTGTCACATTTTAAAACAACGTGACTGCCATGTTGAGGCCCGCTGATATCAGCTCCTCACAGGTTTCTCCTGAGAAGCCAACATGTCGCAAAGTAAGTGTTCCTATCAAAGTGCAGCTCCAGAACACGCAAAAATTCCTAAAACCAGCCTGACCAGAACACCGACACACAGCTCATAAATCGCCAAGCACTGTGGTCAGTCTACTACCTTTGCTAAGTTATTGAGTTTCTAAAATTTCATAATGTTCAAAGATTTTCTATAGATCCAAGGCTGATGCAATAAATAAATCACATACCCATTTCATTGGAGGTAGAATTCTTACCTACCATTCATTTCCTATAAAACTCTCAAAATAATAAAGGCTATAAATTTCATGTGATAGAACTTTAAACTTAAAAACCATAAGTCCTCATTGTATTACTGTTTCAGAATATAAATGTCTGTACCTTCTTTTTTGCAAGTCATTCTTTAATGTCTTATTAAAATGTGTAGCTTCACATTCATTTTGACTTTTGGCTAACAGCCCTAACCCCAGTCCTATCCAGAGATAATTCCCACTATCAGTTTGGCATGTACACCCTTAGAGCTTTTATCTCTAAATTCACAAACATGTATTTGTACCCACAGAGAATATGCAGTATTTTGTGACTTGTTTGTTTAGTGTGAATGGTGTCATACTGTATACATCATTCTAAAACTTGCTTCATTCTTATCCTGCAAGAAATGGTGCTGGGGAAAAGTTTCCCTGTCAGAAAAAAAAAAAAAAGTACTTCATTTTTTTTAACTCTACAGATTTCTACAATTTACTTAGCCAGTTCTCTATCAATGAACACTTCTGCCATTTCTTTTTCACGCTAGTATAAATGATGCTGCAGTGACAGCCTCTGCTAATGTCTCTCTATGGTTACCTATGTCATTTTATTAGAAATTATGTTAATTAAGCATACATTCTAATTATATATAATTCCTCAATAAACAATATGATGTAGAGTATTTTTTTCTTTATTGCTCTATTGGAATAAATTTCAGCTATCACCTTTTTTGTATGTTAAGAAGTTTAGAGATTTATCTTCACTAAAACCAAAGCCAGCAAACTCTAGCCCACAGGCCAAACCCACCCTCTGCTTGTTTTTGTAAATAAAATTTTACTGGAACACAGTCATACTCATTCTTTTACATATGGTTTTTGACTGCTCTTGTCTTACAACAGCAGAGCTGAATGGCTATGAGAGAGACCATATGGCCCACAAAGCAAGAAATACGAGCTACCTATCCCATTACCAAAAAAGTTTATGACCCTACACTAAAGCATGAACTACCCTTCCTCAGGAATTTTTTTTTTCTTTTTCTATAAAGTGCAAGTTAAAAAGTATCTTTAGGTTTCGAGTGTAAGACATGTAGTGGCACTTGCTTATAAAAAAGCAAACAAAAGGTCCAGAGCTAATGAACAAAGCAACATCTTTTTTGAAGCCATATCTGTTTTGCAGCTTTTAAATATACTGAGTGAATTAATTAAATTAGGGATTTTCCTTTAAGCAGCAGGTTATCCCTCAGCCTGACTAGGGATTCAGGCCACTATTTTGAACAAAAATATAAGTTTTAAAAACAATTTACCTATGAAAGCCAAGTTGTATCTAGTAGTATTTGAAACATGAAACAATATTATACAGTGAGGCAACTAGTAAGATAAGCCTTGTGCTTCTGGGCATCCCTGCACACTTTCACATCTGAAATGGTTGCACTAGAAAGGTCTAAAATCTCTGTTAGTTCTCACATCCTACAGCACCTATAATTCACACTCAAAAGGAGGTACTTATAATAGGAACTCTACTTATGTATGTGAATATTTAAAATTACCACAACCTCCACAGCAAACTATATTAGACTATTTTGCCACTAACTAAAAACTTTGTTAAAGTTGGAAAATAAGTGTTAGTGAATTAAAAAAAATCATGATTTGAGCTTATTTACTCTATGCTCATGTACAATGAACTGATGTTTACATTAATTACAAATAGATTCTGCCACTTACTCAAAACAATATAAGCAGACTGAAAGCAGCCACAGATGAAAAAGCAGCTCTTTTTCAACTCAACTTCCCAGGTTGTACCACACTTATAGCTAAAGGAAACAGGGCCTGTGGCCATTGTCCTATGTAAATGGAGGGTTTTTTCCAAATGTTATGCAAGCTATAAAGGTCCCACAGTTGTACAAAGCACTAAATTCTCATTTTATTCTCCCCTACAGAAAGAATGGAGCAATGAGTCCACTGGTGCTATTTGATCAAAAACAATAGTAGTAATAATGACTTCTCAATTATTTGCTGATTGACAGCTGGCAGACTTCTTAAAGGCCTTTCTGATGACCTGACTGCCCACTCTCTTAGATGGCTAACCTGACCTCAGGTTGCCTGCTCCTCTTGGTGACTACTTAAAAAATTAGTGCCATTGTGTGGAAAGTATGAGGAGGAAGTGGAAAACAGCTGTTTTTCCTACTGAAGTCTCAGGTCCAGAGTAAACCCAGGACCCAGTTTGCCCCAGACAACTAGGTGCGCACCTTATTAGGCTGACCTAATTATGAAGAGCCCCCATAATTCCCCAGAAATATCACAGGTCGAACACAAATTCTGTGCTCATTCTCATTAGGTCCAGTCCCCTGGATCTTTGCCTCCTCTGGGATCTCCAGTCCATCTCTTCTTTGAGAGTCCTGATTAGGAAGATTCTGCAGAGAGAAGAGGGAAGCACCGGGTTGGAAAAAACTGATAGAGTCCAAGACAAGCAGGGCTCCAGAGATCTGGGGAGCTAGAGGAGACAAGGGAAGTGCTAAATGATACGGAGTTAGGCCAGAAGTCCGAGGTCTGTGTCAGCAGTCCCCGGCTTCTGGTCAGTCATGCGGGTCAAGGGGAGGGAGTTACAGGCTTCCAAGTGTGGCCAGTAGGCTTGAGGGCTGAGCACTAGGGGCAGAATTTCTACACCAAGACTGTTGTCATAATCATGAAGATGCAGGTCAGGACAATGAGGACAGGTTATAGGAAAAAAACAAAAATATCTTCAGTGCTATCACGTAAGCTGACTTTTGAAAAGAACAGGGAAAGCTCTCTGAATCCTGAAGACCCAACAGCCAAGTGATGCTCAGGGACCAGTGGTTGTAATTAATTGGAGAAGTCTACTGCCTTATAGCAAAGCACTCCCCTTCAACTCTAGCGTGCCTGAGACTCTCCTCCAAACTACAGAGTTTCCTCTATTTTATAGCCTAGACTATTTCAGATTGAGTTACTTTTTAGAGATACCTTGCCCAGGTGGAAGATGTTACATGTTGTCTGATTGGGGTCCCAAATTTCTTGGGGGCTGGGAACTCAACTCTAAAACCTACCTCTCATGCTGTCATCAGCTGGGCACTAAACAGGTGAAAGGCTGCAAATTTGTGTGTCTTGTGCTCCCAAGAAAATGTAATAAATACAGCAAATGATGCTAAACATTATTATTACAGTGATTGTATAGCTAACACTTAGCACTGTGTCAGGCTCTATTCTAAGAGCTTCACGTTTCTTAATTCATTCTTAATCTTCACGTCATCCTAAGAGCAATGCTTTTATCCCTACTTTATAGATCAGAAAACTAAAGTTAAGCAATTTGCTCTAGGTTACACGTTAACAGGTAGCAGGTAACATGTAACAGGTTAACAAGGTAACGGGTATGAAACCAGGATAATTAGACTCTAGATCGCACCTACTCAACTACCTCACTACAAAGCCTCTCACACTAGACTCTTCTGAAATCCCAGAGTGCTTGAGGTCTCAAAAGTAGTTCTTTTTTTTAATCCCTAGCACCACAAAAAGACGAAACAGAACAAAACTTTCCCTTTTGGTTTATCTGAACCAGACAGCCTGACTAAACCATAAAGTAATCCACAGCACTTCATAATTTGATCAGATTATTTGCTTTTTCAGTGTTAGCACTAGTATTTTTTTAATAACTACCTTAGATTTCGATGCCAGAAAATTACCAGGAGGGTAGGGGAGAAAAAAAAACAACTAAAGAAAGGAAGAGTCTTCAAAGAATTTGAAAGTGAATAAATGAACGCACTTTTGTTTGTATTGCTAGTTCTTCCCTCCCAGATCTTCGATTTTGAAGCAAGAATGAAGTAGCTTATGTGTCTTTTCATGTTAAGTCCCTAAAACAATACTCTAGGTCTAAACTATTCACTCTTAAATCTCCTAAGTTCAGAAAGAAAAATGACCTAAAATACAGATGTTTACATGAATAAACACATGTAATGGGTCACTCTTAGCAGATAGGCCCAATACAGATTCAAAACCAATACGGATGGTCAACTTTAAGAAACCACAACACAAAATTTCCATAATTCAAAGTAATTCCAATAAATACTATACACTACTCACTATTATTGAATTTCTCCCCCTGAAAAAAATGTAAAAGATAATGCTTTGTACTTTTCCATATTCCTGTGAACAGAATAATAATAAATCTTTCAACTGTTTCACAGCTCACGCTATAAAGATTTTACTTGTATTTCTTTTACACCAAAATAACCTGCCAAAATATTCAAGGAAGGGAGCTATTGATGGTTTTATATTCCTTTCTGAAGGCTTCATTTAGACACCTACCAGAGATCTCTTCATGGATACAGAAAAATCTCAAACTGTCTCTATTTGATTGTGCTTGCCTAAAGCATTAAGTCCAATCCACCATGTCTCACCTCAGTAACTCGACACAGACTAGAAAATTCTTACAGTCAGCTTCCCCAAGGGATTTGTTAAGTTTCACATGCATTTAGTTGTGCAGTTGCCCTGCTCAAATTGATAAACTTGTAGCTAAATTCTTTCTGCAGCAATGGGCTACTGGGCTTATGTTTTTATCACCAAGAGAATAAATATTGCAAAAGAAGCTGTTACTATGTGTTAGTGTTACCCATTAGTTTTTAGCATAATAGAGCTTACATTCCAATTTCTCAAGAACTGATATGTATTTATTTTGTGGATGTGGTTAAAAGGTGAAAGTGATTGAAAGGGCTAATGCTGAAATACATTTATAGAAAAAAAAAAGAAGGAAATTTTAATGTCCTAAAGTGAGCAACAAAACAAAGCAAAAATTATGAATAAAATTATTGTTTTTATTAAAGCTCTCAAGGTGTTATGTCACATGTTTACACAAGGGAACTCTTTCAATGGATGCACCCTGTGAAAACACTGTAGTCTCACCCACTTACATGTACAGAGGGGCTGAATGACTTGCCCAAGGTCACAAACCCCAGAGATAACAAAGTCTGGACTGTAGCATTGGTATCCTAACTCTGTAACCAGAGCACTTTCAACCATTCAATCCTGCCAATGTCACTAAAACACCTGCATCTCAAAGTCCTGCTGCAATCCAAAACTGAACACGGATTAATCAACACATTCCAGTCATTCAAATCATCACTCATTCCCAGTTTGTTACCAAAAATGGTGTTACATTGCTATCTGAATTTGTGAGAGCCAACTCCTACCTTTGGTCTCCAGGTGTCAATAAATCCTGTCACTTATTTTTATACTTGTGTTTCTCAACTAAATAGCCTTTCAGGAATCTGCTCAGGCTTCAGATTTCCACCTTCTTCAATCCTGTAGGGCACAAGGCTACTGCATTGTTCTCTGAATAAAAAAATAAATCCTTTAACTCCATTTCTAACATTTAAGTATTTATCTATTTACAACTTGTCAGGATCCTACACACAACCATAAGAATTTTCTTCCCTGAGTAATTTTTGATTCCTATTCTCAGAAGCCATCAATGGCTCCCAACTGCCTCTTGAATCGAATGAAAACATCTATCCAAATGATTATCTTCACACCTAAGTACTTCTATCTTCATTCAACAAGCTTATTCAGCAAGTATTTGTGGATTAATCACTTTGTGCCTAGTTATATGCTGGGCCCTACGGGAAATTACATGACATAGTTCCTGTCATTATGGATCTTAACAATCAGTACGGAGAGACAACACACGCACACATTAAACATTTTTATATTAAGAAAAGACTATGCATGATTGATCATATACCACAGGCGTGAGGGGAGCATACAAGTCAAAGCTTCTAGGTTCCCACATGTTTGTATGAGGCTTCCTGAGTTACACAAAGTGAGTGAGGACTGGCTCCAAAAAGGTACAGAAGAGCACATTCTCCAAGAGAAGTGCCAGGCTCCAAGGTAAACTGGCATGCTCCAAATTCAGAGACTAAAGTGACCAAGCCTGGCGTAAAACCTTTTTGTGCTTACTAGTCAGAAATGAGACTGGAAAAGAGGAAGAGGCAGGTAACAGCAAATGTCCAAGTGTCTGCTGACAAATCTAGAGCTTGTCCCCAAAGAAAAGGCAGGAAAAGAGATCACTGAAGTAGAAATATTTCTATCTAGTAGGACTATTCAGGGTGAAAGTTTAGGTAAGAAATCATTAAACAGCACAATTTTTAGGAGAAAAATTTACTACCAAGAGCTTGCATAGATGGAAGAAGAAAAAAGAAACATTCTGAAGTCACATTATTAAATATATAAAGTGAGGGAAAAAAAACTATGACTCAGCTGTGTCGTGCTAAGGTAATAAAAGGTTAGGAATTTGCAGATTAAAAATAATGAGAACAGGATTGGGGATTTAACTCAGTGATAGAGCACTTGCTTAGCAAGGCTCTTAGTTCAATCCCCAGCTCCAAAAATAAAATAAAAATAAAAACAATGAACAAAGAAGCAAAGAAAGGAAGAGGTAGTAACTTTGAGTGGACAGCCTGTCAGACTAAAGAAATTAGCCTAGAGTTCAGGTGGAGAATAAGAGTATGAACTAGAATCGTAAAATCCTAGCAAAAAGTGGTAGCAAGAGACTATGATGTGTCCACCACCTTTCTCAGACCGTGTGAAGGCTCACCCTCGTGACTGATCGTTATCAGCACACTACAGACAGGGTGACTCCCACGCTGGGCCTGCTTCACCTCCCAAAGATCATCCTCCATCTTCTGTCTCTTCCACTAGCTGAACAGTAAAGACTCTTAGAATTGATAGGAAAATTCTTAGAACCTAGAATTTATGGAGGAGAAATCTGTATCCTTGAATAACTGCATAAAAGAAAGAAACACCCATGCAAAATCCCATTGAATCTGGTATAAAAATATAACGTGCACTCATGATAGGTTGCCAACATTGCTACTTGGGGTTGTTAACAGCACTTAGACTACATTGACATGGTTGGTTTTCTAAAAGAAATCTATGTCCTACAAACACTCAGAAATCTATGTCCTGTTCAAACACACTATTGTCATCTATGCCCTACTCCTTGGTGTTTTCCATTTCATTCTACTTCCTAGAATGATTTCCACCACACCAATCTTTGTCCTTCCTGTTTTAATATTTTTTGCGTAAGTTTTACAGCCTGTATTAAAGCAGCTCCTGACTTAGCCAGCTGACAATAGTCCCTGCAATCATTTCCCCAACTCCGCAGCATGTGTACAAATATCTCTATCCATCTGTAACTGGTTATGACTATGTTTTTATGTTTATTTTATCTGTTATTATGTATCTCCATTTATATCTATTCCATTAGATTATAAACTCTATATGAACAAAGATTGTGTTTCCTATTTCCTTTGTAATTTCCTACATGCCTCATATATTGCCCTATACTTTCAGTGCTTCATAAACTCAACTAATTGAAGTTCAAACTTCTACTCATATACTTGTACCAGATGTGTATCCACTCAGAGAATCTGTATCTATAACACAAATACACAGTCTCACGGTGACACCCTTGTTTATCCCACATCATCAGGGAATGAGCTAGCCCACAGAGCTAATCTCAGCAAATACAATGCAGCAGGGAGGAACCCAGCGGATAACCAACAAAGCACATTTAGTGAGCATCTGAGCCTGAAATGCTGTCTAGTGAATTGCACTTTGGTAACAGTCATTAAAATAGGTTTTTACTAGACTTTTGGTAGCAAATGAGTTCAAATTGAGGCAAATTATTTTACATTAGTCTGATCTGGGCAATAATTGGTAAAAATATTTTGTATCAGAGGCTACCGACACTCTCCAGATATCATTAAATCTCATTGTCCCCAACTCCTCCTTTAAGACTCAACTCCATAACACGCGCCCCTGCCACTAGTCCTCGGCCTGCCACAGCAGGAGGACAGGATGCCACTCCCTTCGTTGTGTAGTAGGTCATTTTCTATAAACGCCAACTGAAGCATCTGTCACTCTATGTGGTGACTGAGCTTTTCTACTTCAGCTCCACATCTTTGCAAACATCTTGGGGAAGAAGGTTGGAATCTCACTCCCGCGGAAATCCCCAAGGTCTAATGACACTTGTAGCATCATAAGTTATATTATTCAGGATTTTTTTTTTAACCAGGAACATGTATTGGTACATTGTATACATAGTGATCACATTCATCATGGTTATTTTGTACGTGTACATGATGTATCTTGGTTTTTCCTCCTCTTCCCTACCCCTCCCTTCTGCTCCCCTCTTCCCTATTTATAGCAGGTTTATTTTTTTTATATATTTTTCTATTTTTCCCTTTCCCATTTCTTTCCTTTTTCCCTTCCTTTTCCCCCTTCTCCCTATTTCTCCCCTCTTTTCAATATTATCTTCCTTTTATATAATATCTATTATACCTCTTTGTCCTTATTTACACTTATACTTTCTCATATCAGAGAAACCATTCGATGTGTACTCATGAGTGTCTGATTTATTTCACTTAAGAGTATGTTCTCAAGGTACATCGTTTACCTACAAATGTCTCTGGTTTATCCTTTTTTATGGCAGAGTAGTACTCCATTATGTAGAAAAACCACATCTTCTTTAGCCATTCATTAGTTGTTGAACATTTAGTTTGTTTCCAGGACTTAGCTATTACACATTGTGTTGCTATAAACATGGTTGTGCATGTATCCCTGTGGTATGATGATTTTAATTCTCCTGGAAAGATACCCAGTAGAGGAATAGTTGGATCAAATGGAACCTCTAGTTGTAGTTTTTTTAGGAATCTCCATACTGATTTCCATAGTGGCTGGACCAATCTACATTCCCACCAACAGTGGAGGAGGGTTCCTTTTTTGCCACAGCCCCGCCAGCATTTGTTATTGGTTGATTTTTTCATAAACATGGTTCTTTCTGGAGTGAGATGGAATCTTAACATTGTTTTGATTTGCATCTCTTGAATGACCAATGATGTTGAACACTTTTTCATGTATTTATTTGCCATTTTTATTTCTTCATCTGAGAAATGCTTATTCATTTCAGATGCCCATTTTTGGATTGGGTCTTTAAATTTGGGAGGTTTGATTTTCTTGAGTTCTTTGTATATTCTAGATGTTAGACCTTTGTCTGAGGGACAGCTGGCAAAAATTTTTTCCCAGTCTGTGGGTTTTAACCCCGCTCTATTGGAACAGATTAGAAGATGTAGAAACAACTCCAAACACACTCAACCTCATCTTTGACAAAAGAGCCAAACACCCTCACTGGAAAAAAGATAGCCTCTTTAACAAAGGGTGCTGGAAAAATTGGCTTGCCACATGGCAAAAACTAAAACTAGATACATGTCTCTCACCATGTACTAAACTAAAATCGAAGTGGGCCAAAGATCTAAACATTAAAACAGAAGCACTAAATCTACTACAGAATAGAATAAGAAGAACTCTCAAAGACATACGGGTAGGAAAAAAGTTCATGAGCAGAACCCAGACTGCAAGGGAAATAACACAAAGAATCAGTGCTTGGGACCACATCCTATTAAAAGGCTTTTGTTCGGCAAAAGTATTCAGGATATTTTTATGATATGCAACAAAAACCCCAGGTAAACAAATTTAAGGAGAAAACCTATACAACAATAAAGATAACTTGGGGTAGGAAAGTATGTCATTAATAAATTTCCTACCCAAATTTGTAATTTTTGGTGCATCTTTACCAAAGACAAAAATCTTTAAAGTGTTTCCTTCTTCCCCCGAAATATCAAAGGAAATAATCAGAAAAATATGCATAGCACTACTAGAAATAAAAATACACCTGGAGAAAAATACACACTGGATAATCGTTTATAAAATCCAACTGCCTTAGACAAGAAATACAACATGTATAATAATCCCCTGCTAATTCCTCACAGTATTCATCTTAAAAATCAAGGTAAAGTTCAACCAGACTTTCTTTTCACCTTAGTCAAACATCACAGTGTAAGAAGCAACAAATGCTGTTTAAAAAAAAAATTAAGCTGGGCACATAGCATATTCCTGTAACCCCAGCACTCTGAGAGGCTGAGGCAGGAGGATCACAAACTCCAGCCCAACTTGGGCAAGATTCTGTCTCAAATAAATGAATGAATGAATGCATGAACAGACTGGGGCTGTAGCTTAGTGCAAAGGCCCTGGGTGTCATCCCCAGTACAGGGGCTGGGGGGAATTCACAATGTTCCAGAGAGGGATGTGGCAGCAGCCCTGCAGAACACAGCACAGTGAAGAGGTGGGGGCACCACCACCCTCAGCAGAGCGGATGCAGCCTGTGACGAGCCCAGGAGAGCAGGAAGAACTCTCCTTCCTGTACTGTGGCAACACCAGGGGCTATCTCACAGAGGGGCTGGCACTTCTCTCCCTCAGAGTCTGTGGCTGGGCTTAACCAGGAAATCAGACAGGAAGAACCGAATAAGCCAACACAGAATGATTAAAGAATACAAATTACCTAGGAAAAAGCAGCTGTTCCCGATGGGTGGAAAAAAGACGAGGGGAAGGAAGGACAGACCCAAAAACTGGAAATTAGGTTGCAGGCAGTTTGTGAGGGGACTTACATAAGAAACTGGAGACTCTGGAGATAAGTTCTGTACACAAGGGGGAGCTAGTGAAAGTCTGGCTTCTTTCTTTCTTTTTAAACTCAGGCGAAATTCACAATACTATAAAATCGGTCATTCTAAAGTGAACGTTTCTGTGGCATTTCTGAATGAGTCATGCAACCAGACTATGCTGTGCCAACAGTGTCGTCACTCCCAAAAGAAACCCCTGCACTCATTTGTGCAGGCTTTCCTCCTCCCTGCTTCCCCATCACCTGACAACCACCCCGCGTTCTGTTTCTACCGATGTAGCTAGTCTGAATAATTCATATAAATGGGAACATACAATATGTGGCCTCTGTTTCTGGCTTATTTCACTTAGCATTATTTATTTTCAAGGTTTGTTCACTTTGTATATGTATCAGTACCTCATTCCTCTTTATGACTGAATAATACTCTGTTGTGTGTGAGCGGCAAAATTTCTCTATCCATTCATTTCATGACGGCATTTGAGCGTTTTTTTCCCTACTGGCTATTGTGAATTGTACTCCTATGAACATGAACAGATGCGTACTTATCAAGTACCTATTTCCAAACCTATCACCTATGAATGAAACTGCTGGTTCACATAGAAATTATACATTTAACTTTTTTTAAATTTTGGTTTTCTGAGAGAGAGAGCCCTGCTATATAGTCCAGGGTGGCCTTGAACTCTCTCTGTAGAAAGACCAGGATGACCTTATGTTTCAAATTCTCCTGCCTCAGCTTCCCGAGTGCCAGAATTACAGGAATGGGGGACACCTCCAACTTTCTGACAAACCACACAACTACTTTCCATATGACCTGAATCCTTTTACATTCCCACAAACACATGTTTTTAAACATGCCACAAGATGAAAAAGAACCAAGCAGTGAAGAGGCCATTCCAGCTGTCTAGCTGAAAAATGGCTGTGCCTGAGCCAGGACCCGGTGGTGGAAACAAAGAAATACAGAATGAAGAGCACATGGGTAGAAAAACCATGGGGGTAAAATTGAAATGAAGTCCCTAAATTTGCAGTTTCAGTGATTGGATATATGGTTTAGCCATTAACGAGATCACAGAATGTACTAGTTACCTTTCTAGAGTCAATGGTTTTCAAGAGAGCAGATTTAACACAGGACATTTACACAGTACAACATTCACACATACAAGCCAAATGCAGGAAGAGTGCAGAATATCTTTCTATGCACTAGAGACCCAAAAGATCTGATCAAGAGCTGGGAGCCCACGGCACTGTCTCATGTAAGTCCATGCCTGCGCTAAAAGGCTGAAGAAATCTGTACTGGAGCCAAGGTACAACAGGCACAGCGGAGATGAAGACCAGAGCTCCCCCAAAGCAAACAGCAGCCATCTCTGATAACAGCGAGGCCCCGAGCTCCTTCTGCAACAAGAAGGAGAATGGCCGAGTTCCCTTCAGGAGAACCAGCCACAACAGAGCTTCTCCCAGGAAACAGCCAGCCTCTATCTTCTGCCCCCAGGAATTCTCCTTTATGTTGTATCAGCAACAATCTTCATGTGGATCCTCTACACCCAGAATCACACCAACTCAGTTTAGCTGAGTGTTGCTGGTCAAGTTGACCACAATAAGTCCACCACATAGGACAAGAAGAAAGCCCAAGAGGAGAAAAGGAGTTCCAAATCAGATCTGGAAGATCTGAATATCTCATAAAGATGTTCGATGGGTCATTAGGAATTCTGGTCATGGGATGAAGCTGAGTTTCATGAAACACATTAAATTTAACGGTGATGAAGAAAAGGTAGTTGAGGCAGATATGCAGAACAAAGCAGCTCAGGGAGGGATTTAGAATGAGAGATGATTTCCAAGGACAGCAGTCTGGAGAATGCTCACATTCAGTACAAAGTGCATGGAGAACATGAGAGCAAGAAGAAAAGGAAAAAAGGAGAAAACAGACTTTGGCTGAGATTACAGGAGCCAAAAATAAGATTTAAAAGTTCCTTATTGTGCCTCATCCAGAAAGGTTGGATCCTAATTCATGGTTAGTTTCGCCATGGGCCAAAGTGTTCAACAGAATTCTTCTTATTCAGAATTACCATACAAGAGGGTCACTGTGTGTGCCATATTTACATGTATCATCTTGTTCTATTCTACAGAATTTCTGGCTGGCGTTATTTCCAATGTGCAAATAATAATCTGATATTAGGAAAAATCAGTTTACCCTAAATACACAGCTAGTGCCAGAATCAGGGTTCACGCCCACACTCCTGCAAGGTAAGTTACCCCAACTTCAGTTTCCTGCTAAAACAGTTCCCCTTTTGGCCTGTCTTCTCTACAACATCCCCCAAGGTTCCCTTGTTTCTTTAGTAAAGTAACAACTTTCCAAAGATGGAACTCTGACTCAAGGAACTCAGACTGCTTAAATATTTATAAATACTTAAGGGGCTATCCATTTTTAAAAAAGATTTAAAGTCCCACCACAAGCAGCTATCCTGCAAACTTCCTCAAAGATTAGCTTCTCTTCAAATGCAATCATTTTTGTTCATTTAAATTAACATTTTTAATGGAGACAAAATATTTTGTGCTCTAATCTGCATTTTACAAGGGTTTAGTATAGTTATTGTAGGTTTTTGTATTATTTTGTCTTTTGCTGAAAGATAAGTAGCATTAACCTATCTTAACTTCTGTTAATAGGGCATTAATTTAATATACAGGAAGTCAGTTTGCAAGTATCTGTTCTAACAGAATAATACAGTACCATAGAATGCCACAAGCATTTATATTCTTTGTCAATAGTGTGTATTAAATATGAATACATATACTACTTACATGTTTATAGAGTATTCATGTAATTCACAACATAGTATTTCAAACAAAATAATAACTTCTTGTCCCAGTCAATTGTCTGTACCTGCTTCCCCTTCCTCCCTAGAAAGTACCAGATTCTTTATCACCCACAAAATTTAAAGGAAGCTATCACTGCAAACTTGCTGGTACCTTTTCCTTAGGGCAGAAGGTAATTAATTTGACTTAAAAATCCCCCTCTTCAAATTCCTTCTGGGCTATGATAAGCTAAGATCCTGTTTATGTAAACAAAAGTGCTTAATTAAACAGAGTATGTAATAATGCCAAAAAGAACTGGGAAGATTTTCATGCAAACATTTTCTTAATGAAAATTTGGTACATCAAAGAGCTTCCTTGAAGATACCTCTGTCTTTTAAAAGGTAGTAATATTTAATATTTGAGTGTCTTTATATCATTTTTTAAATTACATACCAATTTTAAAAATTAAGTTCCATAAAAATGTATTGGAGAGAATGATTAGTTTACAGTGGGAAATAACAGCTACAATCTGTTAGTGAAACCCAGCACTTCTGCCAGTTGAATGGAAAATAACCCTTAGTTGAACTAATATAAAAGTATAAAATGGTTACAAAATGGCTCTTTTGCTATTTATGACGTTGTTATCAAATTTGGTGACCATTTCCAGGTACAAAATCTCCTACTCATTTTGTGCATTTGCTTGTAATTTCCTCCGAAATTTCTTACCAGCTTAGATCTTCTGACCCTACACAAAGGAGGGAATGCGATTGCATTTGATTACATTTTCCTGTAGAATTCCTCACCTCCTGTGTCTCCTGGAACTGCTCTTCGGCTGCCTCCATGAAAGTTCGTTTTTATTTCCCTCTTGCAGTCTCTTGTTCTTACTTTCAAGCCTCTAAGGCTAGTCAGCTACAAACCTTTATTCACTTTCCTTTCCTCTCACACAAACTCCAGTTCTTTCTTTAAGGGCCTGGGGGCACTTTTACTCTAATACAGCAATACCAATTCACATGCAACAATCGCAAGAGAACCATCATTTTCCTTGCCAAACCAGCTCCATATCTGTCTTCTTGGGTTATTATTATCACCATTCTTCTCATTATGCAAAACTTTGGAGTTATTTTTGATTCATTCATCTCTTTCATTCTGAATTTCTAAATTTCATTCTTAATTTAATCATAATTTTATGTGATTTTTCTCAATATGGATAATTAATGTTTATCAGTTTCATATAAAGGTATAAAATCATGCCTGGATATTTGGCTCAGAAAATATGGTCACTCTACATCCCATCTCCCTGTGTTTTCCTACACTGTACTTCTAACTGCAACACTAACTACAGCAACTTACCTACCAGATAGCCTCTCATCAGGCTATATGCCAAGTGTGGTTCCAAGGCCAGGGAGAAGCAGAGTCAGCCACTGGTGGCCATTCCCAAATCTCATGTTTATACACTGTCCGTACCTGGGAGATAAACAGTGGCAAACTCCAAACACCTGGAGACTAACAGACCCAGGAAATTTATGTCATAACAATAACATATCAGAGCAGAAATGAGCAAAGTCACATTTTCAAAAAGAAAGGTTTCTAAGCCATAAAGATTTGATAATCACTTGACCTAAAGAAAAGACATGACAGTCACAAAGAGATTCCTTAACTACAAGTACTACTTAGAAAATGAGAGGCACACAGCCAAACGTCGGATGTGCCCTTCCACACATCATTCTACAAAAGAGCAGCCTCAGGTAGCAGACTTTGAGGATCTTGGTCCTGCTAAATTTTCCATATGTGGCTGGCAGCACCAGACTACCACATTTTGATTCATCCAACTTCCCCTTTCGGACTGCACACTCACTGGGCCGCTTCTGAGTGTGACCCAACTCCCCACACCGGAAAAAAAAAGTTGGAAGCCGCTAAGACAAGCATTCCATCCATATGGCTGTATTTCTCACTGTAAATGGATCGTTTGGCATTCTGGTTTTATTAGCCTTGAGAATATGGTTAATGTGAGTCCACCTGAGAGAGATAGACCTTTCCCTTGAGTGCTGACATCAGAATTAGAACTGGTAAGATAAGTAAACAGTCAAGGCAATGCACACCTCACTAGGAGGCACTGACAAGGTTAGAGCGTTTTTTAACTAGCCCTGGATGATACTTTGTAACGCTGAATGTACAAGTTAACATTTACAGCCACTAGTGCTTTGAAAAACACATGGTTTTGAACTGACCAATGCAAATTAATATATGGAAAGTAACTGTAGTTGACGTTTTTGTTTTCTAGTTATTAAATGAATGATGTGTGTTATTTTCATAGCTATAACAAGACAGATGGAAAAAGTATACCTATATTTGGTCTCCAGAGTCATTAGATGAATAAAAATAAGGGGTGTCAAACGTCAAAGGGGTGTCAAACGTCTCATACATGTCAAAGGAAGGTGCTGCTAGTGTTACTAGAGACATGGCAGATGAACAGCAAACTAAAGACACCAAAGCCATATTTTGCCAAAGGGCCAGGCATCCCTCTACCCAAGAATCTTCATGTTCCCAGAGTAAAGACTTCCAAGGTAGCTGCGGGGGGAGAGGGGGCATTACCCCTACTCTCTAGATTCCATAAGACTTAATTCTGCTACAATTACAGCCCAATTAACCAGGTGGGCTTTCTAAGGAAGCATCAAGAACATCAACCTTTATTACAAAATGATCACTAATATACCTCTATAGAATCACCCATAACCATCCTGTACCTATCCCATTTGATCCTGAGAAGCCTTCATCAATAAATCTCACCAAGAACAAACTTTGAATCCAAATAGATCAATCCTCCAATTACTTTATAAAAACTATTTTCACTGTCAGTTTTCAAGTGTTTTCTTGGTCTCTTATCTTCAAGTTACTCCTCTATCTACTACATTTCCCTACTCACAGCCTTCCATTAAAACTAATACATTCCAAAAACAGAATGAGGGGGAGAAGAAGGTAACAGCACTCAAGATCAATCAACTCTAAGTACAAAGACATGTACAGTCATGTTAACTTATTTGGAAATTTTTAAGTAACATAAAGAAGTCTTTCTACTACTTATCCCTTTTATTTTTATAATAATTAAAATGTGTCCTGTTGTGTTACATGGTGTTAAGATAATTACAGCAAGTCAATAATTGTCATTTAAAATGTAATAAATTGATGGTTAATCTACACATTCATTCAGTCCTTCAACAAGCGTTGGTTTAACATGTGTATTCAATTATTTTCATATTCAGGATGAGTCTGCAAATAATTGAGGTTTTTCCAATTCACTTTTTCATAGAAGCTCTCAGTCTCAAAATCTCCAAAAGGGGACTCATTATCATGTGGCATAAATGTGGCATCATTGTCCTTTGCCTACACTCCTGTTTCAGGGAATACAAACACAATCCATGGAGTCAGAAACCTTTTGCCTACCATGGCTCCTTTCTTCTCCCTCACCCCTCACATACCAGTAATTCATTTCTGTATATTTGCCTTCTATTATTTATCAAGAGCACCCCCATGCACACTGCTTTTGACCAGGGCACCATCTCTCGCCTGGAGGACTACAGCAACCTCACACTGGAGTCTCTCCTCAGATCTCACCACTTACCTCTCTACATAGCCAACAGAGTCATTTTTCTAAAATTCAAATCCAACTAGCTCACTCCAAAGCTGGTCCTTTGTATGTGTTTCAGTTTAATTCAATTCACATAAACTGTGATAGGAAGTACAAAATAAAGACCAAAACCCACTGCACAAAATACAACTTTTAACGACTTCGTAAATTACAGTTTTCAGCCTCATTTCCTGTCCTATGACCATCTGCAGCCGATGACAACATGTTTCTATGACTTTTCTGCCTCTGTGCCTGGGATAGCCTTCTCCTCTTTATCCATCTACTTAGTTCTTTCTCACCCAGACTCAAAGGTTTCTCTGTCCTTGTCATCTTCCCCCAAGCCTCCAGCTCAGGAGCAAAGAACATCCTGAACTGCCCTAGGACCCCACCGAGGTACCTGCTGGCCTTCCCGTGTTCAACCCCCACAACTCAGTCATCTCCTTTCTCTATTTTTTCTTTCCTTAATGTTTGATGTTTTTTCTTCTCATGCAGGCAGAAATCCTTTGATCCACTGATACTTTTCTTGGTGTAAGCAGCTTTACTATCTATTACAAAATGATTAATTTTTCAAGCCGTAATTTAAGGAAGATTTGCAATGCACAGATATGATGGTTTTTAAAGATATAGCCAACAAATAAATCAACGACTTCTTAAATCTAATTACTATTTTATATATTGGTGTTTTGATATATTTTATTGAAATTTTTAAATTTTTCCAGAATTTCCATTGTGTTCTACTAATCTAGAACTAAGAGTGAAAAAAACAGCAATAATTAACTTTATATATAAGGGTACTGGTAGCTAAAGAGGAAAAAATGTATGTTTCTTTCATATTAAACCACAGACAAAATGATTAGTTGTTATTTTAATTAATAAGTACTTTATCCAAGTATAGGAAATTTTATGAAAATGCTTCAAATTAAATCATGATAAAAAGAAGAGCAAAAAGAAATTAAAAGTATTTTAATATTTAATATTACTCTTAGAAATTCACAAAATTATAATCTCTACAATCAAACCAATGACTTAGTACTCAAACTTACACAATTGTAAGCTTCTAATTTTTACAAAATTTACAACTTTATGCTGTCTTGTTACTGTCATCAACTATTATCACTTGTTTTATAAAGATCACAGGATACTGTGTTTAGGAAAAATGCTATTTTACTAATGTTCAGTATCCAAGTCCAGTTTGGGTATGTTGCTAAACACTGGAAATAACAAAAACTTCTGAAAAGATCTGAATCTAAAGCCCCACTCTCAGGAATCATCCTTAATTTTTAAATCCATCCTGAAAATGTAACATTTTTTTCAAGCAGCTGATGCTTTAAACACGCTGGACTGAGCCGAGCATTCCTTCGCCCTGATGTCATGCACCAGCATTTGTCTCAGAAGACATCTTTTGTAGTTGTAACCAAAAGGCAAAAGAAATCAGAGCTGTGAACAGGGAGAGAGGGGGAGAGGAGGAAAACTGCTTAGACCAATGCACTCAAAAGAATTCTGACACAAACTTGTATATTTTTAGTCACTCAACATGCATACTTTAAACTAAAGCCTTCCGACTTTTATAAGGTATTGTGCGTACTTTCACACTATTGGTTTTAAAAACACTTTCTGCTTTATGGTAATGTGTCACAGGAAAGTTAGCTATAGTTTCATGAAAGACGTTTTCATCCCTGACTGGCATCTTCTCAATAGCTGGGGCCCAGGCACACCGCTCTCTTCCCGGCAAGGCCCTCTGCACTGAGAACAGTGCGGCATTCATAACTGATGCTCAGCACCGCGGGGCAGCTCACAGAAAGCTTCTCCAGCCTAACGGGTTACATCACTGAAAAGTCTTCCACTGGCCTAGGTGAAAAACATGAATGCATGCCTCATTCATTTCTCTACCTTAAAAAAAAACAAAATCAAGTAAAATCATATCCACCCTAAAGCGAAAGGCCTGCATTCCCACAAGCCGACTCAATCAAGGCTATGTCACTGCTCTTAACTGAAGCCTACTCTGTGGTACTACCCACCACTTGCCTCCAAAATGATTTTTATGAGCCACTGTTAAAAATGCTCAGTAACATAGCAAAAATTAATTCAATTTTCATGTAAAACTCTAGCACTGCCTTTAGATTTAGGTCACACTTTCAAAATATACTTGACATGCAATTGTGGAACCAGAAACCTCACGCTCTCCACTGACGTCAGCACCATAAACCAAGGCACACACCGGGGCTCCCCCTCCCTTCTCATCCTTTTCCTGGTGGCCAAAGGAAACAGCTGTGTGTAATGCTTTTCTGAAGGTGTCAAACATCTGTTTTTCTTTGGAGGTAGATAAGCAATAGTCTACCTAAAGTATTTTATATTTAGAACAAACTTTTCTTTCTCTTCATTAGAAAATTCTTTTTAACAGCCTAAGAATATTTCCATCTTCTTTTGTAAGCACAAGTTCAACTGTGAAGATAAGTCACACTTGGGGAAAAAACCCATTGCTCACATTCTCTTCTCTAAATGATACAAATGACAGAGGGCAGTGTGAAGCTAGAACTCTGGCTGTGCTTTCACAAGTGATGCAAAATGTCCATAACTACAGCTGTATATAAACGGTCCAAAAGGCATGGAGTGATCTGCATACCGAGTTCAGAATCCTTACACTCGTGTCCATGTGGACTCACGGGGTAGCTGTGACAATGCCAGCAGCTCCATGTCCTTACCGCCGTCTGTCTGATTGACAAGGGGAAGCCATGTCAATTATGAAGAATAGTGGACTTTATGACTAACGACTCACTCAAAGCCATTTATATCCTTGATCGTGTAAATCCATCCTCGCTCACCAACCCATGACATGATAGAACTTTATAGCTTCTTCTAAGCCATTTCCGTGCATTATGGAAACTCAGGCTGCTGCCATACACATTCTGAGTCCTAAACATCCTTGTGAAAAGCTCCTAGAAATTGACTGTTTGCATTCCTACGAGCCCAAGATCTTTTTTCTGCCCCACACCCCAGCCACAGTATGTCCTTTCTTATGAGTTTGTTGATTTTTGACTCTGTGTCATTCATTTTACAAACATAATCCTTGACTGGTATTCATGGAAGAAAAAACTCTTCCCCATAAAGTCTACCCTGAGAATTCCTAAAGATGCTGAATTCCAAAAGAAAATGGATGCCTTTACTAAGTATAACACGTGTTTTTGTCATTAAACTCTATGGAGAACAGGCAAAAATACTTATTCCTGAAACACTACAAGTTCTAACTTGCTCAGGAGTCACCTAAGACCTAAGTCTACAAGGCAGACTCCTAATTACCAAAGGTCTTCTCACTATGTTATCTGTCTAATGTAGATTTGAGGCCCTGTAGAACCCTGACTGTGCAAAAAATGTTCAGTAGCCTCTGTACTGTGTGGCTGTACTGCCTCAAGCTACCTAAATTAAGTAAAAATAAAAGTGAGACACTCAAAGACCATGTTACCAACTCCGTCTATAGGATTTCTTTGCTTACTCTTCATTTTCATTACCAGTGCATAGTCATATCTTGGTACTTGACTGCTTTGAAACTCACCAAATTCAGTACTCCATGCCTTTTGACACACACAAAAATTTTTCTGGTACTCACTGGTTGTTTGGTACTCAACCTGCAAACTAGAACTTGTCAGTGTCAACTGACTCAAGACACATTACTCTTTCCAACCAAACAATTGGTACTCATTGTCTTTGGTGCCCCAGAGCCAATTAACTATGAGTACCAAAGCATTACTTCACTAGTTGCTTATCTAAGTGTAAGCATATCTTACTCAGACAGTATTCTGGACATATGCACATGGCCTCTAATAATATCTAGTAACAATCATTATTGTAATTTAAAGAACTCTTATTATGAAAGAGCAGACATAGTTTAACCCTCAAATTCTTTACCTTTACAGGTTTGCAAGGTAGACACCAAGTCAAAAAATCCCCCTCAACACAATCATTCTTAGCAATTAGATCAGATACTGAACTTCAGAACACAGGAACAACTAACATGGTATGCAGATTTGGTGGCCAATCCTCCACAAACTCTTTTAGAAGACAGTGCAAAAATTCACAGAACATTCACATGACTAAGGATAATTAACGTCAACCATTTCCACCCTACAAAAGAATAAGGAACTTCTGTTAAGAATGAACAATAAGGACATTATTTTGGTCCCATTATGTCTTTTGAAGGAGTTCCCATCTCTAAAAAGTACAAGCAAATGCAACAGCATTCCAAATACCCCAATGTTATTCAATTCTCTGATAATACTGTTAGGCAGAATTTTGTAAATACTAGAAGGCAAGTAAAAATTGCTTTAAATATTCTTTCCAGTCAAAGCAGAACACAAGAGAGGCTTATAGACAATTGAAGCACAAATACTTGGGGAGTGATCATTTCAGATGGTCACATCTCCAAAAATCATGAAAAAAAAAAATACTGAAAAGATAAAACTAGATCTCCGCTATAGTTCCTTCTAACTCTCCTTTTTTATTTCCTTAATGCTTTTTTGAATATTTTCACATTATAATAGCATTAAAAAATGGCAACATTTATATAAGCACATCACTTCAATCCAAGTAGAAGATACTTAAAGAGCAGTATGAATAAGAATGCTTTCCACTTTTTAAACTCCATAGAAAATTCTAAAATGCAGCAGGGATTAAAACCAAACCAAAGGAACACTGAGCCATTACAGCTCAGGGTTACTTCTAAAAAGTATGCAACTCAGAACATGAGATGACATATAATGTGAGAACTTTCAGAACATGAGAAACATATAATGTGCTATACTGCTGAACCTACTCGGCATTATACTACTACATCATACTAAACAATTTCTCCTCTGAATTTTTCTGCACACAACACTTTATAATTCATTTCATTCAATAAGCTTTTGTAAATCACAGAAATATAGCACAGTGTCATTAATTTATACCTATTATTAGAGAAAAAGGAAACTCAGGACATATCACATAGTTTCAACCAAAGTTTTAAATGTATAGCATTTGGCAAAGACTTTTGGACTGAATACTGGTGTGTATTATTATTTTAAATTTTAAAGAGCCATTTGGCACTTAGTCTTGTTGGAAGAATAAAAATAAATGAAAACCCATAGCCAGATGAAAGTGTTCATTTCAAAAATGCATGATTTAGCCTGGAGGTGGAGCGCAGTGGTAGAGCACTTGCCTAAAACATGCAAGGGGCTGAGTTCAATCCCAGCACCCCCCACACACTCACGCACCCACACAAATAATTTAATATAAGTGAGTGGCCTCGCCCCTAAATATTGGGGAAGCAAACAGATTAACATTATAAATAATCCCCTCAATATAAAGCACACATGCACACATACACACAATTTAGTAGAGCAAAGGGAATAATCTCTAAAATTCACAAAAGATACAAAATTTCACTTTCTTTTTGTTCTTTTATCCTATAGTTAGCAGTAAAATACCCACTGACTGATTCATATGATGTAGTGGAAAAATGCAAGGAACTGTAGAAAATACTAGTTTGTGGAATCCAGAAATTAACTGTATTTGAGAAGTAGATTGCCTCAAATACTATCACGTCTGAATATAAACATAACAGAAATAACAAGTGACAGTTTTAAGGAGTACAGATAGAGGCTACTATAAAGGGACCTTACTTTGGAATCTGAGATGCTAGCGACTGATCTTGAAAGAGGAATCCACCACGCAGGTGGAAAGGAAGCAAACACTGAGGCAAGGGGAGGGAAGAGGAGCCCAGGTGGCTGGACAAGACAGAGAGCTGGAATGCTGTTCTAGAAATGGATAAGACTGTCCAGGGAGAAAGTGCAAAAGAAAGGAGGAAATGGCCCACTACTGCACGCACTGGTGCAATGCAGACTTGAGTCCCACCAGTTCTGCTCATCCAGGCGATGGGCTGCAGGAGCTCTGACAACCTGTCCGGCCAAGGACTGCGAGCGACAACAGGCTGTGTGGGAGCACTGGAAAACCAGCCGTGGGAAGCCTGAAGGGAGTCTATTTGGTTAACAAAAGAGCTCGACATTTACTCTTCAATGGTCAACTTTCTCTGTATTTTTAATAATTGATTATCTTTCAGTAAGAATAAAAATTAATGCTGAAGATTTTGATGTAAAATATAATTTATAAAGTTCCTTAACAAAACTTTTTATTGCAGAGAGACACACCACGCTTACTACATACCCTGTTAAAAATAATTAAATGGCTTCACATTCATCTCAGAGGTGCATTCATTTCATTTCCATACTGAACTCAAAGATCAGTTTCGGTAAAGCGGTCTCAAGATGTATCCTCCGCTTACAAAAGCTCTTCAGAGGAAAGATGTTTTTGCAAATGCAAAATAAGAATTATTGTCATCATCATCATTTTTATTGTCCTAGGCATATGAATGGATTTTGCATCTGGTGGCTCGCAGGTTTTACCACAGCAGGGTGGTTGGGTTAAAATCTAAATTCCTAAACCAATACTGTAATACTCTGAACCATAGTGACATCCAAGAGGGATAATGACTTTCTGATGAAGTAAGCAGCTCCACCATGGTATGAGCAGAAAGCCCAGACTTGGAACCCAGTGTAAACTCACAGCTAACTCCTGGCTGAAAGTGGATAATAAATGGCTGTAGGCATTTCTTGTTCTTCTGTGTGAGCTTCCAATGGCAGGTCACAGTGCTGAAGAGCCTAATAATCTGAAAGGGGAGAGGTGTGTGTGTGTGTGTGTGTGTGTGTGTGTGTGTGTGTGTGTACGCATGTGTGTCTAAAAAATTAAATTGAAATACTATTTTCTAAATACCTTCCACAACACAAGTGGCCTGTATCGTCTTTCAAGACAGAGTATCAGTTTATTTCAAATTTAGAGATACTGGCCTCGATTCAAATTCATGGCAGTTATAGAAACCAATGTTCCGTGCCTTGATTCAGGTGGCAAGCATTAAATCTTCTTCCGGCTGTCATGCAACAACAACTTTAATACAAATTAGCACTGCTAAACTCAGTTTCCTGGGCTCAGAGGTCCTTGATGCTAGCCTGTGAATTTTATTCAGACTTGCACATGAACTGTGCTCTTTTGAAATGGTAGAATCTGAGAAGAAAAACCTAAACAAAACACAATTTAATTACTCCCAATTCAGTAGTCTAATTTACAACTCACTACAAAAAAATTAATACACCCTTTTTATTATTATGATAAATGTGAAACTTAATCATTGTATCATACAGAAGAATGTTCTTAAATGCAAATTTCTATAACTGCAATCCTCCTTTCAAACTGTTTACATTGAATAGAAACCTGTCAATCAGTACTAATTCAAAATATAGTTCTTGTGTTAGTATCTCATGATTTCTGAATCAAATCTTTCCAAAGCTTACAACCCTGGGAACTACAGACCAAAATAAGAGAGCCACTTCTTCTCAATACATAGAAAAGCTCAATTAACGCAGAACCTGATCCTCCAAACAACGTTGGGATGACTTCCAGCAAAGGAAGACCTTTCGAGCTAGGAATGTATTCTTTTCATATTTTAAATTGGTTTTTAATTAAGATACCACAGAGAAAAACATAGTGATATAGTAGTTTTAGCTTCCAGGTCTCTGTATATATGGTTATGTTCAAAATCATATGGAGTGTTAATCATATGGAAAAGTGTTAACACTCACAGAAACGTTCTATCCACTTTCAAATTGATGTGATAATAGATCACCACTTCTTTGATTTAAAAAAATACTCTTCATAAAATCAATTGGCATGATCCTAACATTAAACTCACCACCTATATTAGCAGCTGCTTTTACTTAATAAGCACTTCAAAACCAACAAAATGGGCAATGTAACACGAAAAGGACCTCATTCCACAAAATGGCCAAATAGTGTTTCTGTTTTCATGTTTAGATCTTTGACCCACTTTGATTTTAGTTTAGTACATGGTAAGAGACATATATCTAGTTTTAGTTTTTGACATGTGGTAACCCAAATTTTCCAGCACCATTTGTTAAAGAGGCTATCTTTCTTCCAGTGAGGTTATTTGGCTCCTTTGTTGAAGATGAGGTATTTGAGTGCATTTGGAGTTGTTTCTGCATCTTCTACTCTGTCCCATTGATCCTTGGGTCTGTCTTTTTTCCAGTACCATACTGTTTTTATCACAATAACTTTATAGTATAGTTTCAGGTCGGGGATTGTGATGCCCTCTGCCTTGCTCCTGTTGCCCAGGATTGTTTTTGCTATTTTTGGTTTCTTCTGGTTCCAGATGAATTTCATGATTGTCATTCCTAATTCTGTGAAGTATATTAATGGCATTTTGATTGGAATTACATTAAATCTGTATAGTAATTTAGAAAGAATGGGTAATGGCCAAATAGTTATACTCTTTCTAGATCTTAGAAATCCAGGATTCGGTATTTTTAGACTGAACATTTAAAAAAAAAGACTGACAATTTAAAAATCAAAGACAGATTTGGGACAATGTGATTTATTTGAATGTTTATCTTACCATAATGCATATAAGTCCATAAACATAGCAAATTAAAACTATAATATATTGCAGTGTTTGGGCCCAAAGAAAGAGACATCACAATAATAACAGTCATATGTGGTCCTTTTACATCACCTTGGAGAGACTATAAAGTGCAGCAGTATGACATGGCACAGACACTGGCTATTACTACCTGCGACCTTTACTCCCTGCATATTACTGTTCTGAATTGTAAAGAGAGAACAACGGTGCCTACCCCAAGGGATTTGGGGAAGGACTACATGAAATAACATATCTAATTCAGTGAGCTTTAATATATACTAAATAACTATTAGTTCTGAATCTTACTGAAACTTCATAGCCATCAGTATATAGTAATGTGGGCATCTCTATTTTACAGGATAAGACTCGAGAAAGTTCAACTAAGTTGTTTGGGGGCACATAGGATTTTCAGTGGCACAGCTAGGAGTTATTTTTGAAACAAACAGCACTAAGCATAATAATAATATTAAAAATATTTATTGTATGCTTAGCATGTGGGAGGCACTATACTAAACATTTTTCTTTTTATTAGCACCTGTTAATTTTATAAACTATTGAATTTCAAGGCATATAATACATTTTGCTCATCTAAACTTTTTAAGATACTATCCAGTGTATCATTGTAAAGATCCTGTGAGAGTCACAATATTATTCTCATTTTATAGATAAGAAAAACTGAGGCTTGGAATAGTCAAGCAATTTCAAATTACTCAACAATTGCTTTTTGAGTCCTTATGATGTCCCAGGCATGGGAGACACAAGCACAAGAAGACTAATAAAATTCTTGACCTCTCGAGATTTAAAAAAAATCACACCTAAACAACCTTGAAAGATTGTCCTCTTAGAGACTAAGAAAAACCTGACACTATCTGCAGGGAGGAAAAGAACCATCAACCAACTGAAGACCTTCTCACTAATCCACCCAACAAAACAACTCTCATTTCTTTTGTATTTCTTTAGTAAAGTGAAATACAGAAACATCTTAATGTCTTGGATCTACAGATTGAAAACAAGTCTCAGAAGGGAAGAGAGTACAGGTCTCAGGCAATAGCGCCCAGACACCCGGTGAGGCCCCTCCTCATCAGAGCCCAGGTTTCCGCCCTGGGAGTCTGGGCAGCCCTCCCTCACCAAGCCCCACACATCCACACGACCCAGGCTCGCCAGGGTCCACGCATGTAAGACCTTCCTTGCCCCTCTCCAGCTCTGTGTGCTTGAGAGACAGCTGCTCCCAGCCAGAGCCACCAGCATGCTCCCTTCACAGAAGACACACGGACACTGCGCTCCAAGATGCTCACACACGGCCTGGCTCCCGGGTGTGCAGTAAGGCTTCTCCTGAGGGAGAAGGCCAGCTGGGCCTCTCCCAGAGGGGGTCTGTCTCTCTCTACTCCAGTGCTCAGTCTTACAGAAGATCCAGGCCTCCGGTCCCAGGGTGAACGTCCACACAGAACACACCTCATTGCTGAGCACAGAGCCTCTTCTTCGACGAGTGACTCCAAGCAAATCTGATCACCTCCGCAAGCCTCTTTCTCCTCCTCTGTAAGATGGAGTAACAGCAGTACCCACCTCAGATGGCTATTACAAAGACTAAACGAGAAAAAGCGCTCAGCTCAGCACAGTGCCTGCCTCATGTAGGTCTAATAAAATTACCAGTGGTTAGTTACAGTTGGTCAGTCCTCTCCACCTTACACAGACCCACTCAAAAATAATGCTGAGAAACGCTGGGGGGAAAAGAAAGTAATAGGCAGGCAGATAGACAGACAGACAGAGAAGAGAAGTGGGGGTGTGAGAAAGAGAGAGAGAGCTCGCAAGCTCTGGGGATTGAACCCAGAACCTCATGCGTGCTCATGCATGCTAAGCATTGCGCTCTCCCTCTGAGCTACACGTCCAGCCCCTAGAAAAGAACTTTCAAAATGTGAAAACAAAATGAATTTGAGAACTTCAGATGCTAACGGTGTAATGTGGCCACTAAAATACTGACAATATTGACAGAATCTGAATTTTTTCAAATGAGAAGTTTCATGTTTTGTTTTTTTTTTTTCTCTTTAATGATGGTAAGGTTTAATGGATTAGGGATGTGTGTGTGCGCTGCTTTAGTACATGTGTACTGCTCCATTTCTAAATTATAAATACATACAATTATACTAATATAGCATGTATACTACAAAACACCAATGAAAGATAAATTTTAAAGGCAAAGTTAATTTGGACATGGTGGCACATGCCTGTAATCCCAGCTACTCAGGAGGCTGGGGCCAGAGGATTGTAAGTTTGAGGCTTATCTCAACAATTTAGTGATACCCTGCCCCAAAATAAAAATGGGCTGGGGATGTAGCTCAGTGCTGCCTGGGTTCAATCCCCGGTACTGGGGGTAAGTAGGCAGGGACAAAAGTTTTATAAATGAATGTAAATACTAGTTCCGTTATTTCCCTTCTGAGCCGAAGTAAGTGTTCCGGGAACTTAGCTAGAGTGAACACACTCCATTTTGGAGATCCCTGATTTTAAAGGTCAGAGCAGGAGAGGTGCACAAAGACCTTGTATGAGAGCTGTCCTAACCATCCTTATTACCCCACTTCCTGTCTGTAAGAATTTCTCAAACTGGTGCCCACAGCCACCTGCATCAGAACCGTCTGGAGCACCTTAGATTCCCAGTCTCTACTCTTTCCCAACTCCATAAGTCAGCAGCCCAATAAACCTTCATGTTTATCAAACTCTCTGAAGGATTTTTACACATACGAATGTTTGAAAGCCACTGATGTATACAGATCACTAGGAGTTCATTGCTTTTGCTCCTTCTTGGTTGTGGTCCCCAAGGACACTCAAAGAAAAACTCCAGGGTTAGAATGGCTCATGCAAAACACACACATACACTCAGATGCACATATATACACTTGCACACATACAAACATTAACAAGACATTAAGGAAAAAAGTCACTTTTAAGCAGCAGAAATGCTGTAAAAATGGCAGAGCTGTTTGCTGTTTTGTTTTATTAACTATGGCAGCCATCAATCCTTCAACTGTTATATCTATAGTCTTTCTTTTGAACACAGGACTTGACATTACTAAAATTTTTTAAAATAAAAAATTTATGTATTACTAATTTTACAAGAAATTATAAACATCCCTTTCTCCATCATATTTGCCATGATGTAAACTAGCAAAGATGCCTCTTTATAAATCTCCACTGTTGACATCAACAAAAATATCATAATCACTTGAAAGAAATATCAGAAAGAAGTCTCTTCTCAAAATTTAAAGAAAAAAGCTGAAGCATACTTTTTCAAATGGAGGCCAGAAATCATTCAACCGTTAATGCCAATTCTCTAGGCTGATAATATTAACAGACTTGATCTGGAGGTGAAAGGTTCTTCATTCCAACATCCTCATCCATTGAGAATCTAATCATTTGAGTCCTAGTTACACACAAAAACATGTTATTTCTTGCTAGTGCAATACAACAGAAAACTATTATACCAATGAAGACAAATCTAAGATTATGATGGATTACCTACTAAATTCTGACAGATTACTTATTGATTAGACACTCTTTCTTTATTTGTTCCTATTACCAACACTAAAGAGAGCCTTATTTAGTTTGTTCCTTTGTGTTTGTATTTTGTTTTTGTTTTGGGTTAATTTTCATTTTTGCTTTCTAGTAGAGCTTAGATGACACAAGGCTAAGTAAAGGAGGCCATGTGGCACCGTCCTGACCAATGAGATACATACAGAGGTCAGCTTGGAGCTTTTGGGAAAGTCTTTCCTTTTCTGATAACAAGCAAGAAAAGGGCTTCCCTTCTACTTCCTCTACCTGTTCTGCTCTGACAGCAGATATGACTGACGGACAAAGATAAGCCAAAACATGAAGCCAAGAAAACCAAGGAAGACAACCTTAACCTACCTTTATACTGTCAATTATACAGAAAAAATTAATCTCTGTTTAAGTCACAGCTCGCCAAATTTTCGTCTGTCTGAAGTAGAAACCATCCCTTACTGATCTGTACAGTGATCCCTCAGTGTCTCTGGGGAGATTGGTTCCAAAACCCCTTACAAGTACCAAACTCTACAGATGCTGAAGGCTCTGCGACAAAATGACACAGGATTTTTATACACCCAGTGCACATCCTCCTGTGTACTTTAAATCATGTCTAGATTACTTAAAGTACCTAATCCAATGTAAAACGCTATGTAAACAGTTGTTTCATTGTATTGTTTAGGGAATAATGACAAGGAAAAAGGTCTGTACATGTTCAGTACAGAATTTTTTAAAAATATTTTCAACACATGGTTAGCTGAATCCATGCAGAACCACAGATCTAGAACTCACAGCTCACAGATATGGGGGAGGGGGTGTTCTCCTTTGTTTTCTTCATCACATTTCAAATTCAAATACGGCCAAACATCAGAATTATTCTTACTCTGCTCATGCACTGAAGTGCTTCATCTGTACTTTCATTGTGGCCCTCATCATGGTCTCATGTGTTATCATTCCCACTAACTTCCAGTGGAAGGTAAACTCCCTGAGGGTAGAGGTCTTGTTTTGTCCATCTTTGGCCCCACAAAGCATTAACCACAGTGACTGGCAATCATAGGTGCTCAATTAAATACTTATTGAGTGAATGAATAAAAGATAACCTCCTTTGCCACTTAGATGACAATGATCAAATTCACAACCTCCTTATGTAAATGGCCCCATGCAGATTCTGTTTATATACTCATTATGACCATTCACTCATTCATTCCTCAACATTAACTGATCACTATGTATGAGGCAATGTACCGACTGCATGCTAACCGAACAGAAATAAATTTGATGTAGTTTTTGACTTCAAGTAATTTATAGAAAATAAAATTTTGTAAAAAATAAAAATATATTGACTTAAATTATATCCTAAACTTATTTATGTCAGCACTTAAAATAGTTCTTTAGTGTAGATGCTTCTGCAGTTGAAATGACATTCAAAATTCGAAATACACTTTAGAACTACACGTAGCTTTTCATTTACAAGCAATTGCAAACTTACAAACAATGAAATTCTAAAGTACATTTTTATAAGAAACTTGGAACACTTTTTCAAACAAGTAACTTTTCAGATTATGGTTAGGTACCTGAATAGGCCCAAATGCCTGTTTAACCTTAATGTGGCAGAACTACGAACCGAGTATTCCCAGAATGAATAACAAGTCAGTAAAAAAGGAAATTAAAGGTTTTGTTTCTTTTTGGAGAAACATCAACCCCATTCCACTTCATTCCTTGTTGGGGTTTGGAGTTACTTCAAGTTAGCTATTACTTCAAATGTTTGCTTTATTTAGAGGCTGCTCTTTCCCAAATATTAAGCTGAAAGTGCCTTTATTCAAACCATAATTACCCTTTCCCTATATCACAGAAGGGGTCCCCACCACTGCCCCAAAATCATTCTCCTTCCCACTTTAACACCCCAGAGCAAAACTCACTTTACTTCAGATATGTATAAGGAAGAAAGCAACAGGATCAGACTAATTTGCAAGGATGCGCTGCAGTACTGTCTAGCCAGTAAAAAGAAAACATGTCCTAATGGTTAAAATGAAGTAAGTTAGGTGCAGGAGAGGGTGGGGGTGTGAACAAACAGCCCCGAATGCACCTGCACTGCCCGTCCTAATCCTTCATCAGTCCTAGCCATCACTCACTCCTGAACTCAGTTCCCAGTGATCCTTCTAAAAACATACTCTGTTCAACCAAGAAACACACAGGACATACTATGTGGCAATGTTTCCTTCTCCCCCTTTCCTACAGCAGGTTCCATGGCAGACATAACCCGGCTTCTCACAAGGAAGAAAGCAATGGGTGCACAGGGGCGATGTGCTCCACCTATCAGGGGTCGTCTGAAATCTGGCAACCACCGTACTTACAGGCTTGAAGACTTTAAAACAAAAACTTGATTATACGGAATTTATTGTTCTTTTATGCTACAGACTTCAGCAAAGGTTGTGTGTGTGTATGTGTGTGTGTGTGTGTGTGTGTGTGCATGCACACGTGCATGTATATATTTTTTATTGAACAAATTCGATCTTTGGGAATCTTCAAAGATAATAATAGGCATAAATTATTTTCAATTTTAAAAACTGAGTCATACATTCATTTCTCAATGAGACTTAGTGATATAATGAAAACATCAAGTTTACTTGTTATTAACCAATATTATAATGTCCATTTTTTACTAAAAACAGTATCTCAGTCTGACCAAGATAGATACCCCACTGACAGATGTCTGTTGCTAACTCATAAAGAATGTCAAGACTTGAAGTTTTCCAAATGAATGCTATACACAAGAGTAAAATATTTCAAAATGGATTGGGAAGGAACACAGCAAGTTGAGTCCTTCAAAATGGAAAGTATAGAAACCATGCTCATAGATTTTGTTGCAATATGAACAAACAGTAGAAATAAAATATACCCCAGAAAGGTTTTTATGGATATTAGTCAAAAACTAAGGGGGCCGTATTTAAAAACCAACAGTGTGCTCTAAAACAGAGTTCACAAAATATTACTTCTTTTATTTTGCCTGCTGAAAGTTGCAAGTATTATTTTACATTTATTTCCAAAAGTAAAAGGATTTTTAATACATATCATCCCAAGGAATTAAAGATGACCTTATATGTATTACATAACTCCTAATCCTACTTCTTACAGTTTATCCATTTCAAGAAAAGAAGCCTCACACCAAAGCTATCTTTATGTTTGAGATGGTGCACAATTGATAATCAGATTATAAAGAAAAACATAGAACTCATTTTTGCAAGAGTCCAATCTTGATTACTACAGAGAGGAAGAGAGCACACACTGCAGGCAGACACCTCCGGAAGAGTATTGTATCTCACGATACCTGTCTTAGCCTGGGTAACTCAGAATGTGGCCTCCACTGGAAATAGGGTTATACAGATACAGTGGAGATTATTAAGGTGGGCCCTAATCCAGTATGGCCGCACATTCACAGGAAGGAGAGATTTGCATAGGACACACCCACCACAAACACACACACATACAGAATCCCACATCATATGAAGGCAAGGGACTGATGAGGTATCAGTAGGCCAAAGAATGCCAAAATTCCCCAGCACATCTACAGATTAGTGAGAGAGCCAGGAAACAGTTTCTTCTTCACAGCCTTCAGAAGGAATCAATCCTGCTAACATTTTGCTCTTGAACTTCTACTCTGTAAAATGATGAGGCAATAACGCTATATTATTTAAAGCCAACCAGTCTGTGGTACTTCATGACAATAGCCCTAAGACATAAATACAATAGGGTAATTATTTCTAAAGTTACTTTTGAACTGTACATATATGTTGTATGAACTTTTCTGAATGCATGTTTTCATTACCAATCGAAAAGGAAAGAGAAAAACCACGCTTTTTGCAGAGGTAAAGTGAAAACATAAAACCTTTTACAGGAATCCAATTACTTTCAATAAAAATGGACATACTACATCTCTGTGTTAGAAAATTAATAGAGTCAAAGATCTTGAGTACAATGAAAATAACTAAAAGCAGCAACAACAAAACTGTGCAAACATTTTGCTTTTCTTCAAAAGTTGAGAATTTTCAGATATTAATTTAACAATCTCTAACCTAGGAAAATTTGATAAAATCAAAATCAAGTTCATTTGCTTTACCACTAACAACTTTTGGTTCTTTTTAATCCTGTTTTGTAAATTCCTTCTGGCTTTTAAACTTTTTTTAAGAGCTACTAGGAACTGAACCCAGGGCCTTTACAACTGCATCCCTTTTTTTTAGCTTTAACTTGCAGTCCTCCTGCCTCAGCCTCCTAGAGTGCTGGGATTACTGTTGTGTGCCACCCCATCAGCAAAATCATTTTTATTAATGTGCAAGTATCTTAATGTATGTAAAATTTTTCACCCATTGCAAATTTTTTTTTTTGCAAATACTCTTTAAAAACAGTTTCAATTCTATTTTATGGCAGAACACTAACATCTTTTTGTTTTATTTTTTGAGACAGAGTTTCCTTGTATTGTCCAAACTGGCCTCAACTTGTGATCCACCTGCCTCAGTCTCTTGGTTGCTAGAATTACAGAAGTGTAGCACCACATCCAGTTCATAAAATTTAGCTAATTCATCTTTTTTTGTAACACTTTTTTTTTTTTTTTTTTTTGGTGCAGGGGATCGAACTCAGGGCCTTGTGCTTGTAAGACAAACACTCTAACCACTGACCTAAATCCCCAGTCCTAATTCATCTTTTTTTAAAAAAAAAAGTTTCTGAAAGTAAACATTTATTTGTATCACCTACACATTCCACCATATACTATTCATTTTTCACCACCAGGGCAGGATTTTACCTGGGCAAGAATTTTACCACAAGGCTGGTAACAATCTTGTTTTATACATAAGAAACTAAGATTCAGAAAGAGCACAGTGGGTATTTAAATCCAGTACCTATTTGAATCCAGTACCTGTAGTTCTACCTCCAGAAAAACTGCTTTCATTCTGACACAGCAAATTCCTTCTAAACTTACAAATTCACTTTAAACAATCACCAAGTACTGTCCACACGTAATGTCCAGGGCAATTTGCTTTACACCTTTTATGAAAAACTGTAATTTTATGGCATTATATGAACAATAGTTCCACATAAAAACTTTGAGACTTTATTGATGCCCTCTATTCCTAAAGAAATACTGGTGGTAATCAGACTCCTGGATGGTTCCCAATAATCCCCCCTCCTGGCACCTCGTCACACCCACATTGTGTTCTCCCCACTCACACTGGACCAAGCTGGTCTCTGACCAACAGAATATGGTATGACACTTCTGAGATCAGGTTCTGAAAGACTACAACTTCCATTGGGGCCCCCCACCACCTCACTGATCCCTTACTCTCTAATGTGAGTCAAGTGCCACTGTGAGAACGCTCAGGCAGCCTGTGGAGAGGCTCAGGAGGTGAGGAACTGAGACTATCAGGCGATTGCCACACGCAACACAGCGCTGGCCACAGCCGGTGAGCTGTACCTTCCGACTAGCAGTCATCTGCCTCAGTCTGTGGTGCAGGCCTCACGAGAGCCCGCTCCAAGGTTCCTGCCCCTCAGAACCTGTGTTAGCGTTTAATAAACTCTGGTGTTGCACAAGCATATCAGTTATGAAAAGAAATGTGGCTTAAAGTGTGGAAACAGACAATTATTAAACTCTATTACTGGATTTAGGAAATATGTAATCCATAATTATATTCCAAGTATAAAACTGATAAATAAATTGATATTAGGTAGTTAAATATGTATACTGTACAAGACACCAGTCTAGATCACCTTCAGAATTTTAATATCAATAGTTCAAATTGAAACATTTTAGATTCATTTACCTTTGATAGCAGTTATAATAAATTTGTTTAAAATAGTCTGCTTTGTTAGGCTTTCAAAAATGCCATTTCTTTATGTTTCTCTAATTATACCTTTTAAAATACAAACTTTCCCTGGCAGAATAAGTAAGCTACTTGATTTACAACAAATATGTCCTTTAAATCTTCAGAATTTCCTCTTTTCATATAGAATTTTAAGCGTCTTCACTGAGATCGTTCATTCTCTATTTTACAAACACTATGACTGAAAAATATCTTCAACATAAGGGAGTGGTCAAAATAAGGGGGGACACTGGGTGCAGAGGCACGCACCTATAATCCTGGCTGTTCAGGACGTAAGGCAGAAGGTCACCTTGAGCCCACGAGTTTGAGGTCAGTTTCAGGCAATATACTGAGATTCTGCCTCAACCAAAAACTTTAAAAAATAAAAATAAGAATGTATTCAGTACATTTGGTGTATCAGACAGGACCTGGGGTCTGGAGTCCAGGACACCTGGGCTGAAATCCTAGCTATAAAATTTGCTTGCTACAGGACCTAAGCCAATATATTTAACCTCTATACCTCAGCATCCTCATTTTTAAAGTGGCTACAATAACATCTACCGCATAGGGTTAAACAAGAAAAAAGGGTACACAAGACATTCTGAGCACAGCATCTAACATTTAGCAAACACTTAAATCAATAAATGTTCATCATTTTTCAGTGCACTAAAAAGGAAAACAAAGTGCTACAGAAAATTTCTCAGACAAGATTGTGTTAAATATTATCAATTATTTCATCCATATTCTGATCATTATTTTTATAAATATGATCACTTTGGAATTTGTACTTTAGTAAAGACAAAATAATTATTCCTTGAATATTATTTTTAAATTATATCAAGAAAGAACAGACAATAAAAACACCGAATCTTCCATTAATTGCATGATGTCTCAGACCTCCCAAACCATGGCTTCTCCCCAGTCTATTTTTCCTTTTCCTATAACAACAAAAGTCATAAATGCTAAGGATCGGGGTTATTCATGCAACACAATTATCACATTACTTGGCACTTATGGAGAACTTTAGAATTTATAAAGCACCTCCACAGGCATTATCTTCCTGAATTATCTATCTATCTGGTTGAATTCTGAGTATTAATTTCAAAGGTAAAACTAATTAAAACATTAAAATGGAGAATCCAAATCTGTCTAGCTTCCAAACCAGTCACGGCACTAATGACTGCTCTTGTCTCCTGGATTATTCTTCCTGGACAAAAGGAGTTAGAGCATGTGGAAGCTCTGAACCCCGGGTCAGTCATTGTAGGGAGAAACTGCATTCTACCCTCCTCATGCTAACTGTCCAAGTCATGCGTACTCCACCCACTTCCCTCACACCTACCACTCTGTGAGGTAGAACCTCTCTTTGAAAAGACTGAGAACCTAGTTTCAAAGTTTCTCTCATCTTTTTCCCTCATGAATTGGCTTGGAACACCCTGATCCATTATCTTTTTTAGCAGCTCATTATTTCAATTTAATGTCCTTATCTATTGTCTTCCTTCCACTTGGCAAAGCTGCTCTTATCAAATGTTACTCTATATTTAAAATCTGAAAGATAGTTAATATGGGCCTATTACAACAAACACAGAAAAGGCCCTATTTTGCTATTATTTATTTGCATTCTGAACTGCTTGCATTTTTAAAGCAATTTCTTGGTCTCAGAAAGTATACTTCATCATTAAATTCTATCTAGACTTTCTTCAGGATTGCCAACTATTACCACTATGAGAAAAGCCACCGGGTAGCACACATTTAAACAACAAACAGCTTTTAGAAGAGAAGAACAGGAAGGAATCTTGAATTAGAAAGAAATATATCTTTAAAATTGTGGTAAAAATTCCAAACTTCAGTATTTTCTTACATGTCATGTAACGCTAACAATCTATGTCTTACTAACACTTGCCTCCAAAACAGCCATTTTAAGCACACTTTTTTATTAAAACAACATTTTTAACTAACTATTACTAGTTTGGCAAATGGTTTGCCCAGCAGTATCTTTATGCTGATATTATTACTTGCAGTTGGAAATAAATTAGCACTAACGGTCATTTATAAGCTATCGAAGTAAAACACTGGAAAACCTTCAAATGTCCAACAACAGATTACATTTAGTACCGTACATCCATCGGAGGAGACACTGTACATTCAATTGAGGGAATAGCATGCAGCTATAAATTATACTTTAATGACCCACAAAAATTGTCTCAATATAATATTAAATGAAAAAAATCTAAGAATAAAAATTATATATATTTTAGGGCCCTGATTACAAAAGAACTATAGTAGGAAAAAGACTGAAAGGAAATGTTCTCAATATATTAGAAGTGATTATTTCTAGGCAGTGAAACACTGTGTAATTGAAGTTATTTTCTTTATATATTTATTAGTATTTCAAAATTTCTACTATTTTATAAAAGGACGATCTTTTATATATACTATATGCTCAATAAACAGTAGTTGAATGATCATTAAAAAAGTTTCAAATTTCATTTTAATAACAAATAATTTTAGAATTCCTTCTTTATGGTTCTGAATTACAGCCAGTATTAATCAACCAACTGATTCTTTGAATTCTCCTCTATAAGTCATCAGAAATTCTTCGAAGTACTTCATTGCCCTGCTGTTCTTCACCTCTCTTTAATATGTTCAGGCCCAAAACTCAAACATAGACACAATTTCTCACATCAAGGAGCAACACACCATTGTACGAAAAGTACTTGTCACTTCAATTTTTTTTTAACTGCTTCTTTGAACTCCAAAATAACTGGAGGAGTTTCATACTTATGTTTATTTACTTTAGGAAATATGATATTCTCTACTTGAACTTCTGAGTCACTTTCTTTATTTTCTTAACTCTTATTTACCACTAAAATATCACTTTCTAAAATAATTTAAACGAGATGTGACTTATTAGCAGAGTTCTTAACCTCTTGAAAGACTTAGTTCCTCACTGACCAAACGGGAGTATGATATCTGCCTCGGAAGGTTACTGAGGGGTCTCAAATGGGATAATGTATATAAAGCTCCTAGCACAGTGCCTGAGACAGAAAGTGTTCATTGTAAGTTGCATTCCCGATGATGATGATGATGATGATGATGACGATGATGATGAAGGCAGGAGAAGAGGAGGGTGTGGCCCTTGGGACATCACATAGTACTCACACTCTCCACGACCAAGAGGCATCCTCAGTTGCAGATACGGAGCAATTTATCACATGTTAAGCAGACTAAGTGTGAAAGAAAGCAGAACCAATTTAAGATAGTAGCACTACAATCAGATACAAATTCATACTTTTTAGAAAACATTAGGTTTCAAATTAGGTTCAAATTTTACTTTGAGTTTTAAATATTTCTTTCTGTAATGGGAACAGTCACAAAATAGTTTCAAGTTTTAAAATGTTTATTTCAAGAACTGCCATGAAATTACCATTTATGTGGGGAATTAAGCAGCACAAACATTTCTCTAAATACTTCCAGAGGTTGGTGAACATGTTTAAACAAATATGCTGGGAAAACAAAACAAACCCAAGCACAAAACACTGCTGTCAGGGTTTCTGATGATTAAATGAAGCTGTATTATTGCACGTTTTCATTTCCTAGTAGTTCTTAAATTTTCACTACTAAATTTTACAAAAGGGCTTTGCTTTTCCTTAATTCCATACTAAACACATAAATACATATAAAAATGAGTAAAACTCATGAAGAAGCTATTACAGTCTAAAGAGATCCAAATAATGTTTAAAAACTCATGTAAATTTATGACTGCATTAGGCTAATTAGTAGAGTAATGAGGAAAATCCATTTTTATTATTTCTAAATAAATAAAAGCTAAAAATTATGTTTAAAGAGTCTATATTTGACTTTCCACTGTGATAATTTTCTTCATAATCTGAGATGTTCTCTCAGCCAACTCCCTTTAGTGAAGAAAGATGTCTCTTTAGTTCATATTTGTAATTGAACTCATTCTTTTCATATTACAGCCAGATTTTACTTTTACTTTTCTTCTCTTCCAACAAATATTTAGATATATAAAAATAACATGAGTTATGGCTTCTCCACAGCCATTGTATTATCTTTCTTATATCGCTCCCCAAAGCACTGAGTTTGGTGATGACTGAAAAGAATATGTAAAGAGTATTTAGGTCAATGAAAAACATTACATAAATACAAAGAAAACATAAAAATAAAGAAACTTTGGATGATCTTCCTTATAAAGCTCTGCTATATGTCTTATTACTATCTGATAACCAACACATTTATCTCTCTTTCTCAAACTTCCTGATCCATATTTGGAAAGATGGGAAGAACTACAGATTACACTTAATTCAACAACTACTTACCAAAAACTGGAATAGAAATGCATAAAACCTCGCAGCTGGTTTGTCCCTTACATAGTACCCATGAAATGTTTACACTGGTTTACATAAACTACCTGACATCAGCATATCCCTCTGCCTGGGGTATACTTGAAAGAATACAGATACTATCACTGCACTTCCTGAATACTTACTATTTGATAAATTCTGCAAAATAAGGTTTCCCCTCAATAATCAGTAATCTGGATACAATGTAATGATGCTACTACTGAGGAAATGAAACACTTCCAGTGCTTGGAAACCAAGCTCTGTCTGTGAATTCATGGAGCTCACACGAAGAGTCTACTCCTTTAACTCTCACTGTCGTAAGCCTGTGTCCACCTCAACCCTGAACACAGTTCATACAAACTGCAGAAGATTTCATAAATGAAGTTGAAAAACAGAAAAATGACAATAGAATCAAAGTACATAAAGGATTTATTCATCTTACTGTGAACATAGTTTTCTCTAGGGTTAGCCTATTTCAAATGTCTAATTTTACTACTACTAGACAAAAGCTTCTTACTTATCTTTAATATATTTCTTTAACTTCAGTTAAAGTATTCATACACACATATATACACACTCAGACATACTCAAACACACACACACACAAATATATGGATTAAACACCAGGGTTAGGGTTAGCAAAAGTTGGAACAGATCTAGGATTAAAGATTTTGTGGTGTCTGGAGTTTAAGAAGAAAGTAAAGGTTTAGGGACAAGAACATGAGGCAGAAGTAAGAGGGGAGAACGATTATTCAAAATAAGTAAACACAGTGTCTAAAAACCAGAAAGTTGAAAGGGAGATTAGAAAGGACAAATATCAGTGGTCAAGGCAGATAAGAGTTAAATATGTCACAGTTTGGCAGAGCAAGATAACAATGTCACCATCAACACTTTGGCATGAGTATATTTCCCTCCCCACATATTTGTTTACTTACCTACTCACTCATTTGATATACAACATATTGAATACAGACTGCATATTGAGTACTGCAGCATCCAGCTGGGGGTCCCGTACCATCAGGCGGCCCCTAGGGATAGCCATGAATGATACACAGCTGTGTACATGGATTTAGCGATCAGGAGAGCAACGCTGGTTGCCAATAAGGAGCTGCAGTGTCGTCAGCATCTGTTTTCCATTTTATGAAGCCATGGGAATAACCATGAGGGTCCTGGAGGGAGTACAGACTGGGAAGAGCAGAAAACCAAGACAGGACCACAGAAAACAAATAATTGAGAGGAATACCAGAAAAGCATGGCGGCACAGAAGTCAAGGGAACAGAGTGTCTCAGAAAGAAAGGAATGATCAACAGTGTCAATCAAGTGGTGCCAAGAGAATATGGAAGAGAGAGACTGGAAGTGTCTTTTAGTAACAGATGACCTCATATGGAAATGTACACACAAGCTGAATGCAGCTGGCTAAGGAAAGACTGAAAACAACGGCGGGATCATCGGGTAAGGATGAGGGTTTTAACATTTCTTGAAACATTCAGTTCATTTAGGAAAGGGGAACTTTCATGTAAAGAATTTATAAAACAAGGGGAAAATCAAGGTAGAGAAGAGGAATCACAGGCATTTTTTAAAAAGAGAAATCTTTAGGTGCCACTTAAAAAGCACACCTTTAAAGGGAACTGATGAAGTGTATTTAACTAAATACACTTGATCTGAGATAAGGAATACCGCAAAGAAAAGCGGTCAAAATGTGAGAGCCAAAAACTGAGTTGGAGTAGATGGAGTTGAGACAGTGAATTTAACTGCAGTGATTAAAATGCTAGTTTCAACATTTATGCTAAAAAATACTCTAACCTATGAAACTCTGAGAAAATGAGAACTTCTGTACACTTAGGATGAGTTCTGTGATTCTACCACCACATTCAGGATTAAAAGACGCACAGCCCCAAAACTGAGAGACAGAAGTGAATCCAAAGGATAAGATAGTGACACACTTTAACTGAAAAACTTTTCCAACTTCTAAAATTTCTGAGAGAACAGGCAAATGCTAAAAAAGATCTGGAATAGAAAAGAAATACTAATAATAAGCAATATCTAACAATTTCAAAAATGAGTTACAAATTAAATTCAAATAGATAGAAAGTCTAAGACAATGTGATTAAGAGTTTATCACTGTGCCTGACACATAATAATGGGATAAATGGTAATTATTAAAAGGTTAGTATGAAAACTGGAACACGTATGTGTTTGTACAAGTTGTCCAAGACTAAGAACATACTGCAGAGATAGTTATGTTTTTCTGGGAAGAGAAAAATCTTCCCACATATACAATGGATGCGGGCATTAGAGTTGGGAAGTCAGAGTGGACCTAGAAAAATTAACTAAACCATCCTCATGCTAAGGCACCTCAGCAAATAGTCAATCACTGGTACATCTGTTTCTGAAACTTAGTGCTCTCCTTGGAAGAACAGAAAGCTTTTGTGCATTAGATTCAGTTTTTTGCTATTAACACTATATAGAATTTCTAACTGTGTACAGGGCACAACCATTTACACTTGCATGGTGTGAATGCACAGAGGCAGCATATGCATACTGGGAATGTGTTCCAATAAATGTAAGTACATATGTCAACACACCAGTTACAATTTGAGGTCTAGAAAATTGTTTCCTTATCTATACATTATTAAGTTGGTAGTTAAATTTTGTTCCAAAAATTATTCAAGATATATGTTAGTATGTCTGAATAAAGGTAATACACACGAAGACAAAATTTAGTGTCTACAGATTAAAACTTTGGAGAAAGTAAGAAATGTCCAAGGTGAAGAGAGAAAAGAACAAGTATATTTGAAAAACCTATCCACTCTTTCCCTGGAGTTATTAATTATCTCACTTCTTTCTACATATTAAATTCAAGCAAATTTATGAAGGTTTAGCCTGGCACTGATTTATATGAAACTAACAATATTCACCACTATTAATCAATCACAGCAAAGAACTAAATTAATCACAGTTATCCAGTATACCCTTACAGGAGATTTTCTGTAAAAAGATTTCTGTAATAGGTGCTATGTGCTATGTACATGAGGCCATGTGACAGCTGAACTGCGCCACCAGAGAGGTGATCTTGAGAAAAATGTCAGCCCCCTCTGCAACCTGTTCTATTTCACATGATTGAATTTTTCAATTCTGGTCTAATCAACTTAAATTATTATAGGTACAATTTTGTGAAATATAAAATTAATGGAAGTCAATTTCTATGGAATTATAATTGACTATAAAATGGGCTTAATATGATCCTAATTGGAAGTATAGTGGTTCATTGTTCCAGAATTCATCTATTTGGAAGTATCATTTAGAACAGGAGAAAACATCAAAAACTACCAGTGATATATTTGGTATATTTGGTCCTAACTGATTTTCTTGATTTCTTGCTTAAGAGACACATCTTGAATCCAAAACTATTTTCCATAGAGTATAATCCTCAGGAAATCTATGTCAGACAATGTAAATAATTTAGCTTTGAAACCTAGAACATACTAGGAATTACTTAGCGTTGGCAAAAGATTCATGATTACAAAATGCTTATTGTTCTCTATTAATTTCCTTCATAGATCCAAGATCATGAGTTACATCAACAGTGACTGTAGATATAGGGAAATCCTGGAATGAAATATAAGTAGGAAACGGGCAAAATCAGAACCAGAAACACTTCATTCCTTCATTTACCATCTGTCCTGGGAATGTATTTCAGCAATGGACATGCAAAATGGACAACAATGTGTTCTCTTTCAAGGAGATCATAACTTCCATAGAAAACTAAGTACAGGCAAAAATTCTAACATTTGTTAATCATTCATCGTATTTGCTAAGGGTCCTCTATGCATGTTATGAAGATGCAGAGTTTAACAACAGATTTCAGTGGTGAGCTATGATTTGTCTCTCAACAGACAGACAAAGTTCTATATTGCACTGTCGCTTCTTCATGAGCATTTTACAGTTAGATATCTTCACACGATCTCTAAACATTTGGCTGGCATTTATGCAAGTAGTCCTATTGCAGAGTAGACTGTACAATGTATCCAAGAGAGAATATTTTGGTCTGACTAGTCTTATTAGACTATGCTTTGGTAATTAATTTGCATTGTACTATATTAAAGTGCACATATCATTATATCCAATTGAGGTTCAAAAAAAATTGGGTTAGAAGACTAGTAAGGAGAAAAATAGAACATCAGATCATTGAACACTGATGGAGGGGATAACTAATTATATAATTGGATCTGAGTTCACCACAAATGATGAGTTGTTTTAACTAAGCCTTTTAAGTGAACTACATAAACAAATTATGGCCTATACAAAAGTGCAATGCTACACAACAGGTAGGAATGTATTACAACCAAAAGAGTACCTATGCCACCAAGACTCAAAAAATGTATGCCCAACACAAGTGAGTAGGTAATAAAATGTATGCAGGAAATAGAACTACAGATTATAACGTGCTAATAAACAAAATCCTAGTCTCTTAATAACAAGCTTTTAATGTAGTACCTTAGCATTATGCTAGGTGTACTCTTCAAACTTTTGTTTAAACTATTTATGTTATAATTGCAATTGTTACCTATAATACATATACTATGAACCCAGAAGATGAGTATAATTTCAGGGTGCAAAAAGACTCAACTCCTTCAAGTATGTGGGAGATTATAAAAGGTAGAATACAAAAGGGTAAGGGGCAAAGTCCGAGGAACAGAAAAATAACATGATGCAGAAAAATACTGTAATGTGGGAAAATGAGGACACCTTCAAAGTATGAAAGAAAGAAAAAAAAATCACTCTGTAAGAAGTCAGTGTAGTAAAACAACAAATACAAAGGCTTAAATCTAGTTTTAAATCCTTACTAGCTATTATCTCATCTATAATGTGGTAATATTAACAAAGTCTACTTTTTTGAATTATGGAGAAATCTAACTCATACGCTGCAAAGGCACAAAGTGAACTTTCAATGAGTTAAAGTTTCTGGACAGAGCAAACCAGGAAGAGAACATGCTCACAAATCAGGAAAAAGGCATTCTGTGGACGTCCCCTTGGACAAGACTGTGGTCAACAAGTACATCTTCAGAAACCCAGCCCTCAAGCACAAGGCCCACCAGGAGGCTAAAGTCAAGTTCAAGGAAAGATACAAGACAGGCAAGAACAAGTGGTTCTTCCAGAAGCTTTAGTTTTAGTTGTTTGTTTTTTTTTTGGTTTCTATCATAAAAATTAAAATAATAATAATAATAATAATAAATGCCATGAGAAGCCGGGTATAGTGGTGCACACCTGTCATCCCAGCACTCGGGAGGCTGAGGCAGGAGGATCGCTGTGAATTAGAAGCCAGCCTGGGCTACACAGAGAGTTCAAGGCCAGCCTGAATTACAGAGTGAGACTCTGTCTCATAAACAAACAAACAAACAAACAAAAACATGTCATGAAAACATAAATAACTTAACACCATGAAAATCCATCTATTGTTGAATCAGTTAAGCCTACGTAATCATGCTGTTCTGCATGGTATGATTCATACTTAAGCAATCTGGGCAAGATTACACATTTGAAATCTTTGTCATTTTCCTTCCTGATGGTCAACTTCATATTTCATTAAGCTCAAAGAAGCTCTAAACAATGGGAATACTCCACCGCTACATGCTCTTATCCCTCTATAATCTCCATAATAGTAGTTCAGCCTCTCAAGAGACAAGATACTATGGGTCTCTCAAATCTCTGAACATCTTTCAGGCAAAGTACTTTGTTACAGACTCTCTATTCAAGGTTGTGTGGGAAAGAGTCTTAAGTATGGAAACACTGTCTCCTTCCAAAATAAAAAGAAGGCATGTTTACTGCCCACTCTAAAAGACTCAGGTTCCCAAAGCTCCGGGTTCCTCTGGTACCCAACTCAGATAGCTGACTTAAATGCTGATACTCAGGTCATTGCTAATTCTGTGAGTAACAAACTGTCCTTCAGCTCTGATCCAGCACTCTTTAAACTGTGGCAGGTTAATATGGTAGCTGCAAGTAAGATGAAAATTTCACACCCCTCACAGTACTTGACCCCAATTTTTAGGCAAAATATACAACCGTGAGTAACTAATAAAATGGTGTCAATATGCCCTTTCAGGAGGTACTCAGAACCCCTGAAGCCCATTTACTGACCACCATAACACTAAGGGGCTATAAGACTGTAGAAACCACACTGGATCAGAGTGTGCTAAAAGTCTTTGCGGTTATATGTGCAACAGATATCACTGGCAAATGTATTAAAGCAAAATATAACTGCATATCTGTCCTTGGAACAACTTGGTAAATGAAAACACCAGCAGAAGAAAGGGACTGGATCTGGTGAAGTCTAATGTGATTTAGTTCAACCCACTCGACATGGATTCCCTTATAGAAGAACACTAAAGCCACTCACGAATCTCACTGTAAACTGTGTTACAGCAGGGAATACTCCCCACTTTTGTATTACCACATATCAGTCAATTCTAAATTTCTTGACTTGGTGGTAGATTTTAACTACATAGAAAAATGGTTAACAATGAAAATATATACAACATATATATTTAACCTGATTCACTGTATTTACCCAGTTTTATAATCGATGCTATAAAATTAGAACACCTTTTTTGAAAATGATGTCACTGCGAGACATAGTTTCCAGAAAGTATGTCAAGGTGTTGACTAACGTATGTTTCTATTGTTAAAGGATATGTGTGCCTGGTAGATGGAGTGGCACATAGGGAGGAAGCCAAGGGCACACTAACAGTTCTCCACATTCTATTGACTTCAAAATGTGTTTATTATAGACTCCTTTTAAAAATGAAAGTAAAATTTACTCCTAACTCTGAATTCTTCTAAGCAGTCGATCCCCTATCACAGTCAAAATTAGCTTTGGAAAAAAATCAGGTTTTAGGGAGTGAAGAGGGAAAGAATGGAGTTACAGAAGTATGATCCATATTATAATAGTTTTAAAGTTTTTCTAAGTGTGTTCATAATGGAAAAATAGAAAATCCCCTTTTGAAGAATTCAGTATTTATTTGAGGAAAAATACTTTATTAGTGGTGTTCCATTATCACTGACAAGAGCATAACATAGGTACAGGGACAAAATACCCACAATGACATAATGTACCTACAATTCACAGAATATATGTGTAGATAATCTACGTACAGGGAGAAATTAGGCAGACAAGTTAATTAGCTCACAGGCATATACTTGCAGCACCTATTAAGTATCATTAATTGGAAGTTTCAAGAAAACAACAAATAAGTGATTAAGTGATACATGTATTAAAAAGTCATTAATCTACTCTAAGTAAAAAAATGTTATCTAATCATAGATCTTTAAATCTGTCCACACTACAAACATAAAATCAATTCCTCTTTACAAGTAAGGGAGTAGAATCAGAGGAAAGCGCTTTTGAAACTCAATGTTAAAAAATAAGTAACTGTTATAGTTTGAATAAATATCTCACTACAGAAATTTATTCCTCTAAAATGTTTTAAAAACACACAAAATTTTCAGGTATTAGTTATTCCCATAAGCACTTGCCTGTCTATCAGACATTATATTAATTTTCTTCTTGGCAGATCTTCTAGTTCCCACATATTTCCAGAGCTGTATTGTCTCAATTTAATTAAACCAACAAAACAATTTTAGCATTTTTCTTTACTACTACACTGAGTCACATGAGTAACCCATCACTTTAAAATGTAACTTAACATGCTCTGCTGCTTCCTTGCAATGTCCTCTGGATGTTCTCCAACAAGTTTCCTCTCAAAGATGTTTTTAGAGAAAAAACACTTAATTATCCAACATTTTATTGATTGAATCCATATTTGATCTAAAAATGTTAATTTATTCAATAGTTTTATAAATAAAGAGTATTTGTAAATGTTAATGTCATTAGAAAAAATTCACCATATACAGTAACTCATTTCTATTTTATACCCACACAATTGAAATCATGTAGTCATAGATTTTTTAGTTGTATTGACAACTCAATATGCAGATGAAGAAACAGAGGCTCTTAAAGGTTAAAGGACCTGTGTAGAGCACAATTTCCTATAAAGATTGTGGAAGACTCATACCCCTACCCAGGGTTTAAGCCAATCCACGCTTCTATACCAGCTCCCAAGGATCCCAATTGATATTCACAAGGTATTATCCTGATAATCTCAATATTCATGGGTTTCTGCCTTAAGCATACATAGTTATTACTGAGTTATGGAACTCTTGCTTATTTTGCCTACCCACTGTTGTATTCCCTTTGCTATACCTTAACTTCAGCGGCTTTCTACTGATTCCTGCCCTGGTGTATTTTACTGGTGTATTTTATGGTGTATTTTAAAATATATGGTGTACTGGTGTATTTTGTGACTTTTTATATAGCATTACAATTACAGTATTTTTAAATTTATGCAAAATCACATTAGCCAGAGGATGGTGAGACTGTCATAAGGAGGACTAGGTCCAATTGTTTGTGTCCATCCTGTTGTATTGTGCCCTATCGATACAACACAGAATCAGGCCTTAGGAAATTCTTAACATTCGGAGGAGAAATACAAAGTTATGGGAAAATTCTTTCTTTTTGCCATGAATGTTCTACCGTGCTGGCAGTTGTATCAAACATGAAATGAACGCTGAAGAACAAACATACCTAACTTTACAGTTAGAAGCTTCCCTATATTAATGAGAAGTAACCAATTTAATTTTTAAATGATCCTGTTGGGTTTTTTTTTTCCCCTCTAAAAACAAAAACAAAAATATACTCCAAGAGATTAAACATATGGATGAAACCACACACTAGAGCAGTACAGGTTGTGGAAAAATATGCCTTCATAATGCCTTCCACTATCTGTGCTGCTAACTATAATTCTTGCATATATAATTCCATTATACTTTTATAATTCAGGGTTTTGAAAATGCTTTTGAACCATTAATATATTTTCCTGGTTAAAATTCTTTGAGATGTTCTTAACAAGAGTCTTAGATAATGAATTTGGGCAAACTCTGGAACAGTCTTTACAGTATTATCATTCTCATTAATTTTCAGAACTACCCAGTGTGTTGAGATGATTGTCATGGGCCTAAGACTTCAATTTGGCTAAATATTTTTGCATATATTTCAACATATAAGTAACTAACAGATGTTCAAATGTTAAGTTCATATGGAAGATATGGTTAAATATGTTTAAACTCATAATTTATTTACCACACGAATCTTATTTTACTATTTCTTTATGACTTACACAATTTACTCTGTACTTCAGCCTACAATTGACCAATAATTCCAAAACCCTTTCAAAGACAACAATCCATTAAAAACATTATGGAATTTAAGCCGTTTATGCATATAAAATATTTAACATTTAGCATCACTAGATTTTTAAAGAAGAATATCTTAAATGGGAACTCAAACATTGTTTTTATAAAATATACAGAATTCACATAAAGCATAGGACTGATTTGTTGTTGTTGTTGCTTTGTTGCTTTTTTTCTGAAAAACTGGTTTCCATTTATATTTTTGTCTTTAGCAACCTGATATATGAAACTGCCCTAACCTGCCAGAAAAAGATGGGTAAGAGGCTAAAAACAGTATTACTTTGAAAGAGTTAATGCAGTACACAGTTCCATACTTTCATCCTGTTTATTCTTTTTTCTTTGCTGTTTTGGTTATCTCTGAAGACTGCTTCTGTTTCCATTGTTTCATCCTTTAGCATTCACATATCAGAGCAATAAGTATTTCATTACTGGTTTATCTGTCCAGAGGCTTGAGAAGCGGTAACAATTAACCCTCCCTTCACAGTGATTGATACAGGCTTTGCTTTCAATTTGTTCCACTACACAGATCATGAAATTCTGAATGCAATCATCCTCATTGACCTACACTTTCAAACACACAGCTACAATGAGACGAAAGTAATTATTAAAAGGAACACAGGACTACTGAGATCTGAAACAAAGTCTTTTAAAAATCTGTTAGATGACCTTCTGGTAAAATTGGCAAATTTTGATGCTAAGCGAAATGACAGCTTTGTGTCCCTGTCTGGAAATATTCGATGCAACGTGATCAATGTATATTAGAGTGATTGCACTGGGTAGAGCATGTACTGAGAAAACGCAGAAAGCCATTCTAGAACTGTTACAAATAAGAGTTAAATTGTTAACGTTGTAGCTTAAACTGTAAAAATTTTTCAGGGATGCTAAACTTCCTGATTTGTGTAAAAAAGAAAAAAGAAAACAAAAAACAAAACAAAACAAAACAAAAAAAAAACCATGACCAGAGCAAAGAATTCAGATTGCAAAAGCAATAGTTTCACTCTCCAGGAAGAGTTGCATACCTGAGCTCCACATTTTCTTTCTCCCCTCCCTTTGGATGAAGATTCATGGTAAGAAATGAATACATTTTTCACAAAGTCAGAAAAATAGCTTCAAATAAATATTAATCTACTGCAATCGATATATATGAGGAATGGAAAGGAGCTGGTAGAAGAGTGGTGACTACAGAACTATATTAAAACAAGGGTTGCAGTTAAAGAAAATCAAGGCAGGAAGCGAGGCAGCAGGCCTGAGGCTCTAATCACAGAATAGAGTGATGGAGATGAACCAATACTGCATGGATTAGCAATGAATTATTTTGAACTGTAATCATATGCCTGCACAGAGGAGAGGCAAAAACTAACCATTACTCATAAACTGATCTGTTGATTGAGAGAGAGAAGGGGGAGGGCAGGAGGGAGAGAGATGGGGAGACAGAGAGAGAGAGAGAAATTCATATGCTAAACTAATTCACAAAAATAAAAACCTATTCAAGTAACATTTCATTTTTAATGTCTGCCACATATTATATAATATGGAATATTTAGAGTATAAACTATAAAGTACTTGAATTCAAACAGGATTAAACCAACCATTTTTTCAAAGATTGGAATATGATATAGCTACTCCACTCTGCATTCTATTTTGCCCATTAAACCCATTTTTTTGGAGAACTTTGACACTACCCAAACACAAAAATTTTTAAGTATTTAGCTATAAAGAAGAAACAGCACTCAAGGAATTAACTTCCTTTGGAGAATCCGAAAAATTCCTATCCAATGAAGATTCAATTGTTAAAACTAATTTTGTTAGGAAGAAAAAAAAATTACAACTGCTGGTAGCAGAGAGATTCCTGAGATTCTTCTGAACAGACTGTTTAAATGAAGAGCACTTTAATCAGTAGAGGAATCCTCACGTTTCTAATGTCTTGCTGTGCATTCTGCAGGTTATAGTAGCAGCTGGTAGAGGTCATATATCTTTTGTGAGCATCCCAAAAAGGCTCACTGCCAGACTGTTAAATTATGAATAAGCAATGAACAAAAGAATGCAGATACGGTGGTGACAAGATAATCCAAGCAAATTTATCTATGACAAATTTCACAGGATTAACAAATTACATTTACACAGAACAATAAAAATGTGCAAAAAAATGATGAGCCTACTTTTCCTTACAGCATTAGGAAAACAAAAAAAGTCACCAACCCACTGCATATATTTAAATTTAACTCAATCTAAAGTAAGACATTTATGCTCCATTCAAGATATCTTTGTAATATTTTTGCACTTTGGGCACACACAGACAAACACGGTATATCCAGTATATATTTTATATATGATTCATGTTGTAAACAGTAAATGTGTGTGTGGTTTATATATAAACTGTGCCTGCCATGTACAAAAACCTCATACAATAAAATGCCCTTCATATATATGAATAGAATGCATATATTTTTCAAAAGTATATTCTGAAAATAATGCTTGTATGAAAAATACAGGATTATATAAAGGGATGGTATGTCTCAAAAGATTATACCAGAAATACAGTTACGTACAGGATTAATCAGTGCAATGCATAGTAACTATGCAAATCTTTATGTATTGATGTCTCCATTTTTAGGACCAGAGAGAGATGTTCTACAGTCCATTTCAATCGCTCAGCTTACCTCTCACCAAAATACAGTACTTCACTCTTTCTGAGTAAAATGCTCCCTGCATGAAGTTTAAAACTAGTATCCTTTTCTATAGTGGCACAGTAGAAAGGAAAATTCAGAGATTTGAGGAGGAGGGTGTTAATTACAGCTACATTCACTTACAGATGATCCTTAATACAATATTAAATTTTTTTCTTTGTAATAAAATTTTTATAAATATTTTTACAACTCTTACAGATGGAACAGCCATAGTCTATCAGACATAATGAGATAATACCAACATGACTTACGATTCTATAAAGTAGTCTTAAAACACTATAGGACACTGCATTCCAAATTACATGACATAAAGATTTTAAGTAGTAATGTTTTAGGTAGAGATATAAGCCAGAGCCCTTTAATTCTGCACGACCGTGATGGTGATGATGATAAAATATTGTAAGCAGATATAATTTCTTTTATAATCTGACTGTTTTAAATTTTGTAGACTATTTTTCACTTGTTCTTTCTATTGACTTTTGGTTTTCACCATCACTATTTTAGTAAAACATTTCTCTAAATAAGTTCTTACCAACATTTTATCAGACAACATTTGGGAGGTGGGGTGCCAGGGATCAAACTCTGGGCCTGCTTGCTAGGCAAGCACTCCACCACTGAGCTAAATCCCCAACTTATATCAGACAACATGTTTATGTTAGAAGGAAACTTGCTGGGGCTGGGGATTTAGCTCAGTGATTAGAGTGCTTGCCTTGCAAGCACAATGCCCCGAGTTCAATCCCCAGCACTAAAAAGAAAGAAAGAAAGAAACAAACAAACAAACAAACTTGGTGAATTTTAAAGTGAGTATTTAATTAATGCAGAGAAGCAAAGTACCTTGTTTAACCACAAATACTCAAGCACTGTTTACCTAGTCCTTTCAAGTCCTCAAATTTCTACTCACATTTTGTTTTTTTTAAAGAAGCTATTTGGCTGAAAGTATTAAACCAAAAATGTAAAGATGAATGTGGCATGCTTGTCTACTACTGTAAATCTATCAATGAGTAGTGATGGAGTCAGATGACAAAAAGTTTCCTAAAGTATACCTTGGGTCAAAGAACTGTTACATACCAGGTCAACCCCTTAGTGACAAGCATAGAGAAACCAAAATGTTACCAAAGACAGTCACTTCTTAAAGCTGTCTTTGTATGTGTGTGTGTAAAGGAAAACCAAATAATGATCTACCATTTAAGTACTTATTGTGGCCCATTTTTAACATGTTATGTTTCTATTTAAAAGAATTAGTAAATGTAGGTCATTATGTTTCTACCTGTTTATTTGTACACAGTGCAATATAAATGCCTGCTTTCATTATTATAATGCCTGATAATTTTGCACAAGGTCAAGTTTTACAAGTCCTTGTATATTTCAAAAGACCATACCCAGAAATACAGTTAGGCGCTAAAGCATGTTATTAATAAATCCTCGTGAAGCTGTTTCTACCGACTCAGTGGCAATACTATTACAAAAAAAAAGTGCCTCAACTGCACTGCTCACACAAACTGAAGCACACCATGAGGCATGGGCACAAGAGTGGAACAGGCCTTGAGAACTGCATACACTACCATCGGAGAAGTCTGTGTCCCTGGCAAACAGATTCTCCTAAAACCATGCAGCTATACACTACTGCGGAGCCTGCTGACAAAACTATCACAGTGTTACAGGGTGAGGAGAGAATATGTTAAATATTGATTCTTCCTCTCACTTTATCAACATTGTGTTTCTGCTGTTCTGAAGCAAACACCTGAGGAAAGATGAAGAGAGAAGGAGTGTAGGTAACAACTCACAGCTGAACCACTCTGCCCGCTTTTGGAGCTCCACCATTGGCTCAGAGCTCTGATTCTGGAACTCCAAACACCCTCCACACTGGTGTCCACATCAGAGACAAACCCAAATGCAATCTCTAACTCTACTACCTTCTTTCAAATACTGCCTCTATTTTCTTAGCCATAAATGGGAGTATTAACACTCCCTTCACAGGGCGATGGGGAAAGCTAAGGAGAAAATTGCTGTGAAGTATTAAATACATGGTCTGAGTCAGGATAGTGTCCAATGAATACTTATAATCCTATGTAACCTATTTTCAAATCCCATCAAAACATCTTTTCTACAATTTGCTATAATTTCACTTACATTTATGCAGCATCTATTCTTTCTTCCCTCCAAGAACTTTTAATCATTTTATAGTCATTAATTATAATATTTTGCAAATTAGATGCTTGTCCTCCCAGAACACTAAGCTAACAAAAGTTAAAAAAAAAAAAAGAGCTTTTTATTTAAAATTCTGCACTACTCACTCTTTTAGAAAAAGGTATTTTCTGACTGTCTATAACATTTTTCATGTCCAATATAAAGGCAAAATTATAGCCAAAGAAGCTGCTCTTATGGGGTATGTTATTCGGTATTGTCCCTAGCACAATGCACTATGGTCCATGTTACAGGTTCAGCAAATAAAACTGAATGAAAGAACCAATCAATAATTGCAGCCTAGAGCCAGAAGCACCGTGGGCCACAGTAACATGGGATTTTCATCTCCCTTCTCATAAGTTTTTACAAGTATTACAATTAATTCACCAAAAACATTATGCTTTACAAATGTCTACAGACAAATTCCAGTGTTCTTCACTTTCGTCACTGCCCTGGTCATTTCAGATACAGGAGAAGTCACTTTGATCTTACTAAGCCATGTCCTGTTTATGCACTGTAGTATTACTAATATTACTACAAATTATTCTATGTAAGGTTCTATCAAACTTAATAGTGCAAACATCCTACTCACACTAATGAGGCCCACCGCAGTAAAAATACCATTCAGTTACAGTTGGGTTATTACACTGCCCAATAAGGAAAAAGAAGGCCACTATTTACTGGGAAAATACTAACATCATTAAATTCAAACAACTGGATTTTACCATAAATTCTAGAAGTTCTCACCTAATTACACATTTAAATATTCCATTATGTATAACCATAGTAGCATTTAAAAGTTAAAGAGTAATATTTAATAAACTGATCAACTAAAATTTTCCACATAGTAATTTCTTTGCTAAGTTTCAGCCTTATTCATCCTAAGCAATTAAAGACACAGCCCCATAAAACACCTGAAATTACATTCTAACCCACTCAGGATGGAGAACTTTAAAATATCCATTCTAATGACTAAATGCTACAATGTAGAAAAAAATGAACACGTGAACATAGCATGGAGTGGGGCGGCTACTCCTGCTCTCGGGTGTGCTTAATTTCCCGTAAATTATTTTTAAGTTTAGTGGCTCGGAAAAAATTGCAGAAAAACAAAAATATACTAAGGTTTACACTAGGGCCATTATTAGTACTAAAGCACTTGAGGAAGTTTATAAGGGAAAACATTAAGAGTGATAGAGAAACTTTTAAGATAGATTCCCATAAATATCCCAAAACACGAAGCTCTACTACGGCATAAAAATATCTATATTAAACCTAGTTTTAAATCCTCATGCAAAAGCATTGCTTCGTGAGATACGTGTGTGTGTGTGTGTGTGCATGCACACATCTTGTCACTGGAAACCTCACCACAGAGCAAGGGATGCTGGTCAGCCCTCCTGCAGACACAATGTTACCAGGCCAGGAGATCTCAGAGTAAAATGTGGGGCAAGTAAAGAGTCGGAGGGGTCATAGGAATCCTGGAATTCCTATAAAACAGCCCTGTTACAGGAGCAACCACTGTAGAGAAAGATTTCAGGGTACAATATCAAAATTCATATTATTAAAACTATCAAACTATTCTAATTTGTGAGTTTTATTTAAAAGGTAATATAACTCCTACCAGTTCACTGCCAAGAGAGATGTTAATTACACATAACTTTCAGTCAAAAATACTCGTATTTTTAAGAAACAAAACTTTACTCATAATGCCACCAAATAATTAAAAAAAAAACTCACCTAACTTTGTTTAAAGCTAAAATGCATCAAACAATGTTGAATTCTAGTTTGCTCATTGGATCCAATCAAATCTAGTGGTTAGTATATTGCCCGCTTGCAGTAGTTATGTCTCTCAATTCAGAAATCAGAAACTGGAAACTGAAAGGATGTTGTAAGGTGGGAGGGTCCTACGTAATAAAGGTCATTATAACCCCCGACTCTGGAGCTCTGTGCTGCAATATCCTCTCTAGTGGATCTATGATATGCCCATGCATTACAGTTCTTGTTGACAGTCTGCTGCCTTGGAAATATTTCATTATTTCAGTTTTTCCATTTGTAGACCCTTGGCCTTGTGATATGAAGGCCATCCTATTTCATATTTTCGATTATCATTTAAGCAATCTTGCAAAGCTATTTATATATATAAGCAAGTGTTAGACAACGCATATCATCATTTATCACTGTTTAAGCTTACTCTGTAGAAAGAAATCCTTACAGAAAAGTCTGCACCACCACCTTTACTTTTTCAGCCAAAGCTCTGTGATTTTGCAAACCAGCATGGGCACCTCACATGCTTGACACTTCTCTCTAATTCTCCTGGTTATACATCCACATAGTGGAACAACTCTGTGGCAGTGCTATATAATTTGCAGCCCACCGGCATTTAAAGAAAACCAAACAAGTTTATATATACAAGGTTTTCAAACTTGTTCTTTCAGGCTCTACGAAAGCACTTGCTATATGTGTGATTCAGAAAAATTTTAAAAGTACTAAATAGTAACCAAAGACATTATCAAGAACAAGCTTCTTTACATTGAAAACATTATTGTAAGATGATTTCTGTACTGCATTATTATTACATGCAGGGCAGTCACTTCATAAATAAACAAGCAATTCAAAAGACATTTTTTTCTCTGTAAGTTTTGATAATAGGTGTATTTGAAAAGCAGTAAAGAATACAATAAAGAATAAAGTGTCCACAAACACCTTTGTGAAATCAATGATTTGGAAACCATTTTTTAAATAAATGGGAGGATACAACTGAAAATATGTCCACAGAAACTCATCTTTTATAAACATATTTGTGTTCAACTGTGGTTAGAGAAATACTGCTATTAACTGGCAAGTCCTAGGCACAGGGAGCAAACAAAGGTGGAGTGACTAGCTGAAGCAAGTAACTATGAAAAGCAAACCTCTCCTAAAACCATCTGACTTCCCACTTCTCATTACATAACCAAATCAACATGCACGTATAATGTTTACACTTAAAGTGTTAAGAGCATTTAAAACCCCGATAACAAAGTGAACCCTTGGGGCATAAAACAACTGTTTGGATAATGGGCCAAGTGTGTGGTTATTACAGTTTGAAACAGTTTAAACTCCTTCCTTCCTCTCTACAGTGCTCCCTGGTCCCCTAGCCCGTTATTACTCCTCCCTCTCCCTACAGGTTAAACTTTCTCAGATCCAACCTTTAAATGACAGCATCCAAGCTGAACAAGAAGATGCTATTAAAGGGCATTAAATTAAATACAGTATATCCTCCTACAACTTCAATCAGAATTTCAGACCAAGTGTTATTTAGTTCAGCTCTCAAGTGGAGCAGAATAACAAATCGCACACTTTGATTTACCTTCTTCGAATGCCAAATGGAGACAGGTGATAAAGAACGCGCTCATGCACAGGCTATGAAGTTTCCCCTAGAAATTAATTCTATCTTCAAGATTCCTATCTCAGAGAAATTCCCAAAATGGCACACAAATAGGCCTCTGCTACAGAGATTACCGGGGCCATCCCAGTAAATACATTTACTACCAACAGAACTGGGAAAGGAGGAAGAGGAAAAGGAAGGAAGGAAAGAAGGAAGGGAGGGGGGAGGGAGAAGAAATCAATTACAGTATAAATTTTGATTTCAGAAGGTATTCATCACCATGTTAAAGTAATTATTAAAAGGTTTGCACAATGCTCTGGGAAATAAAATTTTCTACCTTTAACAGCAAAGTATTTCACATGTGAATTTTTCATTAAACACTAGTGATAGGAACTAAATGTCCCATTTTAGCTATTTAGAGATGTCAGATTTTCTAGTTTGGAAGTAATAGTTAATGTGTATAGCATCTGACACCTTTAAAAACTGGATTATGTATGATTTACTCTCTGATACATTATTTTTACAGAATTATCTACAAGTCAGAATCAGACAATTATGTATCTACTTAACAAAAGTATTTCCTTAATCTTGATCATTCTGCTGTCCCTATTATATGAAAAGAAGCAATTGTACAAGAGAAGCTTTTTATATGAATAAATAGCTCGCTCTCTTCTCTTGATGTATGTTGCACAAAACTTACGTTGTATCAAAAATAAAACTATCCATGCAATAATAATTAAATCTTGCAACTAAGCACTTCCTTCAGTTTCTTTTCAAGTTCTCCAAAGCCCTTGGGGAAAGTGAACGTCCCAGCTGGGGGGGGGGGGGGCGGTGTGCATATCTCCGACCTGGTTTGTTTCCCTCAGAAATCAATGGGTAACATTTCATACTTCCTACTGAGCCTTTCCTCTTCGGAGACAGGCACTCACTTGGCTCAAGCCGATATGCTATACGCAATTAATGTCATTAATTCTGTCAATTAATAGCAAAGAGGATTCCAAACAAAGTAGGCTGGGTGGACAGCAGGAGGGAAAACACGTTGTGGGTGGGGGCGGGGTGCTTGGTTACTCCGAAACCTAACAATGCTGTTCACGTAGGGCGGTTAGGGGTATTTTGAACACAAACTCCCTTTCCCTTTGGCTCTACTAGTTTAACTAACTTCAAACTGACATGCTCCACTGAGCTCCTTGCCTGGATATGCAATTCTCACCAGGAACTTTTTAAAACACACATCTCCAAACAGTAACTAACAGGGCATGGATGCTCCAACTGCTGACACATTTTGGATCTCGCTGTTTGTTTGCTTATTTGGATTTAAGGGCTTTCTTGTTTATTTTTCCTTTTTTTTTCCCTGGGGGCGGGGAGAGGGCGAGCGGAGAGCTGGGAAGGGCGCGAGTCGAGGGCAGAGCAGGGACCCACAAGTTGCTGGGGCCGAGGGCGCAGGCTGGGCTGCGGGAGGCGGCTGCGCCCTCGCTCCGCCCGGCCCGGCCTAGCAGCTCCGCGCGGAGACGAGGCGGCCCCTGCGCGGCACCGTCCGAGCCTCGCGCGAGCTCCGCGCTCCCGCCCCCGGCCTCCCCCTCCTCCTCCCCTGCTCGCCGCGGCCCTCCCCCTCCCCAGCCTCGTTCCCTTCCTGGAGAGCAGCTGCCAGGGGACCTGCGCGGCCCGGGGAGCCCGGCCCCCGCCCTCGCCGCTGCGCCCCGACACACAGCGGCGCCTTCTCTCCTTTTTGTGGGTTTCTTTTTTATTTCCTTTTTGCTCTTTTCTTTCTTTTCTCCTCTCTCTGTTTTTTTCTGTCAGCGAGCCACTCCACGCGCCGAGCCGAGGAGGTGCGACCGCTCGCGCCGCCCGCCCGGCGCCTCCGCCGCCGCCGCCGCCGCGGGGCGGACAATGCGCGCGGGGAGCGGGGCGAGCGCGGCCGCAGCCCCCGACGCGGTCCCCGCGGGCTGGGCCGGCGGCGACGCGGGGCGGGCGGGGGACGGCGCCCGGCGGCAGGTTCAATAAACAGAAAAGTGTTACCGTTCTCGCCTGGAAGGATCCTGCTGAAAGCTGGGCTTGGTGGGCGCCATCTTCCTGCTATTTTTTTTCCTCTCTTACTTTTTGCCTCTCTCCCCCCTCCCGGGTGGGGGGCGTGGGAGGGCGGGGGCGCGCGTGTGCGTGGGGTGGCGGGTGGGTGCGGGAGTGCGCGGCGCGGCGGTGCGGGCGGCCGTGGCCGTGGGAGGGGGCGGCGGCCGCGCTGCCGAGGCAGGAAGGCTACGGAAAAGTAGTGGGGCCGGGGCCGGGGCCTCGCTCGCGGCCGACCGTCCCCTCGCGCCGCCGGTGCTCCCCGCCGCGGCTCGCCGCCTCCTCCGCCGCCTGCGCCTTCTCCTCCCCCTGCTCGCCCGGCGCCGCCGCCGTCCATGCGCCGCAGAGCGCCCGCGGCCCGGGCCGCCCGGGCTCCCGAGCCCAGCCCAGCGCCGCGGCGAGCGCCGGCGGAGGAGGGGGAGCGGCGCGGGGGGGGGTGGCCGCCCGGGGCCCAGGGCCCTCCGCTCCTCCGGGCTCCGCCGCGCGCGCCGCCGGCCACCCCCCCCACACCCGAGCCGGCCCGGCGGCAGGTGGGGCGCACACCCTCCCTCCCTCCTGCCCTCCCTCGCGGCGGGGCTGCGGGGCCTAGGCCGGGGCGCACGGGGAGGGGGAGGACACGCTAGGGGTTCCCGGCTTGACCGCTGTGAAAGTATTTCTGGGCATTTTCCAGCTGCTTTGCTCCCGAGCGCTCTCGTGCACGCAGACACACACCCCCTTCTCTCTTTCTCTTTCTCTCTCTCTCTCTCTCTCTCTCTCTCTCTCTCTCCTCTCTTCTCTCTTCTCTCTTCTCTCTCTCTGTCCCCCCTCTCCCTCTCCTCTTCTCTCTCGCTCGCTCGCGCGCTCTCTCTCTCTCTCTCTCTCTCTCTCTCTCTCGATGGGGGACTAGGAGACTCGGCTGCTGGCGCAACAACGCCACTCAGTTGCAGTTTCAAACACTTCCCTTCTCTGGTGTATCGCTGCCAAGGAGGAGAGAAAGAAACGGAGGAACGGGAGGCCACGGAAGTGAGCTGGGGCAGGACGTGTCCGGGGCGCGCCTCCCGGGGCAGCGGAAATCAACGCGGTGGCGAGGCGGGCTGGGGGGGTATGTCGGTCCCATCCAGCGGCCTCGAGAGCCCTAAGAAGGGCGCAGCTGCTGCGCAGGCACCTTGTGGCTCTGGCGCTTTCAGCCGCGTCTCTAGTGCTGGAGTATCTGCATTACTAGCTCTCATACAAATCTGCAGATCCCAGGGTTCACAGGTGAATCCCCAGGCGTTGAAAGGCAGGTACAAATGTCTCTCCCGACACGCGTCTTGTTGCCTGCGACTGGGCTGCTGGCCTCTAGGGTTTAGCCCAGCCGCCTCCCCATTTTACAGCTCAGCAAGGCCTAGAGACAGGTCGACTCCACGCAGGGCCAGCACTGGATTATTGTTAGCTGGGTAGACCCTGGTCAGGACATTTTCTACACCACTCTGCAGCGGGAGGGCAGCTTTTTCTGCACAGACTTGGGTCAGCTACGTGTCAACCAGACAAGAAGTCCCAAAGCATGTCTACTTTGAATAAATGAAAGGGCCTGATGAAAAAGATCATTCCTTTGTGAGGCTTTGCATTTTACTTTAAACTTTAGAAGGAAAAAAGATCTGAAAAGGGGTCCCCTTCGGTCCTACCAGTAAAGTAGGGCTGTGACTTGGAAATTTACACAGAAAGCATTCGTGTTTTACGTGGCAGAGGTATTAAATCTGCATGATGGTGTTTGACTTATCTTTGACGTATATTCTACAGGTAGGAAAAAACGAGAGAGATTGAGAAATGAGCCAGAGTGTCCAGTGCTGCCTACAAGATGTATGTGGGCTGGTGGAGAAGGGGAAATACTGCCAGTCAGAAGCTTTGGCTCCAGGACAGTCCTTCTGGGGCCTTTCTGCCCAAAGATGATGAATGAAGGAAGTTTGTAGTCTCCTGGTCTCCCAACAGGAAGACTACTCTGGCTGAGAAACCCTCACTCCTGTCACTCCCCTCATGAGACAAGAATTACTTTAAAAAATACATTTTTTGGTAAAATGCCGTGTCATCATTCACTTTAGCACACATATCCAGGTCTTGTGGTGGAAGCTGAGTCTGCCTCCTTACACTCAGTCTCTGAAACCTGACATTTTCATGGCCCACAATCTTGATGAAGTGTCAGAGGGCAGGAGACTCCTGACTCAGACCTTACCTCAAACACTTGCCAATAATCTTCTTGCCCCACATGACTCACTCTTCTGCCCCCATATTAACTAAAATTAAAGACACTCACAGGTGCCATCACATCGAGTAACAAAACCAAGGAAGGCTACATTTTTCCCAGCTTTCTTCTTCTCTCCTGTCCTGTCGATCTAAGAGAATATAAAAAGTGAGAGAGGGACTAATACAGCCCAAAGGCTAAAATTTAAAGTTGACTCTTTTTACAGCCTTAGTCTTTTAGAAACAGTGGATCCAGAGGTCTGACAAGTGGTCCAAATTCAAAGAAGGAGGTGCAAAGCACTAATGTGGCTTTCAGAGTTGAGGCAGCAAAGAATATGGGTAGCTATCCCTGGCTGCTCCTGACTTGAAAGAAAAATGACTCAAGATAATATTTTTTGAAGGACAACACCAATATTCAGAGCAAACCTAAAGACTGAAAAGTCATGACTGCCCCTTATGCCAATTTATCTCATAGGTTTGCTCAAGTTGCTGGAGGTCCCTGAAAGCATCCAAAGGCCATCTGACATTTCTGACCCTTGACTCCCTACTTTGAGGACGGCACTATTGTGACTATTGCCTGCACTTCCTAGTTAGAGTGACCGGCTGATTCTATTTTCATTTAAATGTTTTATAAATAACAACAAAAAAAAATACCTGGACCATGAACAGGAAAAATCTAATTCTTTTCTACTCCTTTATATTTCAAAGATTCCCAGATCTTTTTGTTAGAGGTTCTTGCAATCACTGAAGTAAAATAAGACTAAAATAATTTAAGTTAAAATCTCTTTGATGAGGAATAGCCTCTTTTTGCATCTTTTTCAAGATTCTTTAAAACTTCCAACAATAAGCACAGCATATAATGAAGTCTCCTACAGAATATTTGTAATACTGGGCATGAACTTGGAAAACACTCAATGTGTGATGCAAAATCTGGTCACTGGGCCATTGGTTAGAAGGCACAAAATATGGCAATGATGGATTATCTTAACCTTTTCAATGTAAATACTGTTGGTTCAAATCAAAGGTTCACAAATCAATGAAGTTTCAAATACAAGGTAAAAATAGGAACTGTTATTTGAATTAAGCATTGTGTATATTTTAAGTTAAATGCCATTGGCAAATTTCTCAGATGTTTAATCGTGTGCAATCTGAGAAACAAATATTTAATTTCACACCTTCATGTGCTCTTTTTTTCTTCCATCTTCCATCAAATTCAGCCCCACAACTGGGGAGCTTACCTTTCTTATTACATTGTTAGTTTTTCTCAGCGCATTTTTGTGTATTACATTTTCGATAACATCTTGGAACATGGGAAGTTGTCCTTAAGGAAAAACTTTAGGATCTAGGGATGTTGATGGTGGTAAATATTTTTTCTCTTTCTTTCCCAGTAGAATCAAAGAACGTTTGCTATTTCAGCTTCACATCCATATTTTTTTAATCTACAAATCTGTCTAGGAGAAATACAAGCAAGGCTTAAAAACTTCCTTCTCACCACCTAGCCTAACTTTGTAAAATTTGCTTCCTAACTTGTATCTCTGAATCTTACCCATTTGCATTAGAATGCGTTTAAGATGAATACTTAACAGCGCCAAAAAGACTCGGATTTCATGGTGTATTTCCCTGTAGTAACAGGTGACATGATAACACTATTATGTAGAATTGCAAATCTACTGCTACACGTGAAAATCGTTCCTATTCTGTTTGGAAACAAATGATCAATCAGCCTCCTGTGATCAATCGCCCCCCACCCCTAGTTGTCCGTCAGCGCAGATCCGCACCGGGCAGAGGCATTGAGAAAATTCTGCCAAGAAGGGGACCGGATCCCAAACTTTGCAAAAGCACCTGGTGCGGCGTCGCGGACTTCGCTGCAACTCTTCCGCTACTCGGGGCTGAGGCTCTAGATAGCGGGCCAGGCAGAGGGCAAAGGATGATTTTCACTTCGCCAGCGCACCGGGGAGCTTTTCAATCCGGATTGTGATTTTTTTTTTCCTTCCTCATTTATAGAACGAGGGCAGGCAAAGTGAGCCCTGGTGATATGCATGTGTGTTGTAAGGCACAAAACAGGGGCAAAGTGAGTCCCACCCCGGCACCCCTGGCAGGGGCACTAACCCAGCTCAGGCGGGACTACTCACCGCTGCTGGTAGGAGGTGATACCCTGGACGTTCTGCGGGGTGCCGTTGGCCGCGGCGCCGGCCCTCCCCATGCCCGCGCCGGCCGGCACCCCCGCGGCCGCCCCGCCGGCCGCCGCGGCCGTCACCTGCACGCTGAAATCCGGAAAGATTCGGATCATCGCCGTGGCTTCGGCCCCCGGGCGTGGCGGCTCTGGGCTCGGGCTGGCGGGGGCTCGGGCTCGAGCGGCGGCGGCAGCAGCGCGAGCAGCGAGGGCGGCAGCAGCGGAGCCAGGCACCAGCCTGCAATCCCATTAGTGAGCCGCGGCCACTGAGCGCGGCGGAGAGGCGCTTTGATGTGCGTGCAGCGGGCTGGGGGGGCCGCGAGAGCGAGGAGGAGGTGCGGGGGGCGTGCGAGGGACTTGCAAACAGCAAAACGTGTCAGGGTGGGGCCTTTTTTCCCTTTTGGGGGGCAGTGGTGCTCCCCCCTCTTTTCAGGACGTTGCTCTCACTGGCTGCTCCGACTGCGCCGCGCGAGCCCAGCTGAGGGAAGAAGGGGAGGGGGTGGCGGAGGAAGGATGCACCAGGAGGCTTGGCTAGGACTTGGCCGGTGCAAGGGAATGATGGGCAGTGGAGGATGCATTTCTTTGCCGCCCCCCTCTCCACACACACACACACACACACACACCCGCGCACTTCCGACCCAAAGTGCAGGACTGAAGCGCGCTCTCTCCCCTCCTTTCTCTAGAGAAATAACCACCATCCAGGCAGACTAGCAGTTTCCAGCAACCTGGAGAGCGTGTAGGAATGGGGGCGCTGAGCGTCCCCTCCCCGCCGGGACCCCTCTCTGCCCGCCTTCCGCACACCATGCAGCGCAAGTGTTGCCAAGCTCAAGTTGGGCTCCTCCAGAACTTGATACTTTCGAGCAGAGATAGTGTGCGAAGGGGGCGTGGGGGCAAAGAAGCCGCTTTTGTGCAATGGAGAGTTTGTTGCCCTTCTAAGAAAAGGCTCTTCCCGCTCCTGGTGGGCGGGCTGGTTGGTTCTGGGCAAACTTGTGAGATGTGGATTGTGGGTCCTGCTACTGGGATCCAGGTGCGCCTCAATAACCCGTCTCTACAAGCCCCTTGCGACCGATGAAACGAATAAATTAGCAGTCACAATTGAGATGAACTCTGCAAATTCCAACCACCAGGGAAACAAAAAGAGAAAACACGTGCATTTATTTCCTCGCGTCTCTCAGTTACTTCTTTACATTGTTACATCCGTCTTTCATTAGAGAGAGACGAGAGATCATTGTAGTTTGGGTGCGCGTTTGCAGTGACGACTTGCACTCCATACTTGGCTAGGGGGTGAACGGTGGAAGTTGATCGTTTCCCCCACTCCCTGCCCAGGACCCCCCATTGCCCTATTTCCTCATCTCTCTTCCGGCTGGTGAGCTGGAGCAGAGTCGCGAGCTTTGGGCACAGCCTCCGGGGGATGCCTGGCTCCGGCTCCCCTCCCCTCGCGCGCCCACACTCGCTGCCCGGCTCTGCTGGTGCTGCTGGTGGCTGCCCTGAGCGTTCTCTCTTCCTTAACACTATTGCACGCCTAGGCCTGGGCGCCGCAGGCCGGGGCGAGGGGGTCGCCGCACCGTCCGCACAAACCCAAGTTGGACTCAGCGAAGCGTGGTGACCCTGCCGCACAGCCAGGTCCCTCGCCCAATAGCGCCTCGCCCTTTGAGTCAGAGGCCCTGCCTGCCGCCGAGGCCCAGAGGGGCAGGACGAATTGGCCAGAAGTTGCCAAGACAGAGAGTGGCGGAGGCCACGCATCCCAGCGTCCCTGCACACGGTGGTCTAGTGGCCAGACGCTGCCCTCGCTGTAGACCCCGCCCCGCCCAAGGCTCTGGAAAACGGCCAAGCCGCACAAAGACAAGCCCTCGTCCCGGCGGCGTCCCGCGGCCGCCAGGGCAACCTCGGAGCTTCCCTAACCCAAGTCAGTTTCCGGAGGAGCCTCCCGCGCCCGGCAGCCGCGGGGAGACAGAGGGAGGGAGCTGGCCCATGGCGCAGCTGCGTTTCCATTTTCCTCTCAAAGAAAATGCTTTGGACGGCAGATAATACCAGGAGATATGAAACTGCTTCGTCCCCCACGTGTTGCACGTAAAAAGAATCGTAATGAGCATCTGTGGCTTGTACAGGGGATCCCACGAGTGAGTTGAAGACCCAAGAGAGGTCCTGTCTCCCTCCCTCTGAGTCGTTTTCTGGCTTAATGGCTTTCATTTAGGGGATACTTGTTCAACAGCCAAGCGCCAAGGTTCTTGGACCGGAACTGGAGCATTGGAGCTGGAGCTGAGTTGGCGGAAAGCTGCCTTGTAAGGATGACAAAAGTGGGTTCTTCTCCGAGTCCTGGCTCGTCTCGGGTCTCTACCCTGTAGTGTCCCCACCTCTTGATCTCAGGGCGGGATCCGAAGAGATCTCAAATACCAGGAAGAAACAGGCTTTCCTTTTGAAAGAAATGGGAGTTCCTGCCCGTGCTAGGTCTGGAAGATTTCCAGGAATTGGGAAGTTTTCTTCTATGGGTCAAGGCCCGCCGCCCGCCGTATAGGCCTAAGGAAGCCCGATAGATGCTGATGAATGAGGCTTAAAGGAACTATATGCAGGCAGTGGTTTTCTGTAAAGTAGCATTTGTCTGAATCATTGGCCCATTGTGGATGGTGCCTTGTCTGCCACCAGTAATGGGGACTTCCACCTAGTGGCTCCATCAAACCTGTGTCTTCAGTAGCATTACACAGCGTTCCAAGCTAGATCCCGCTGACCAAGAAAAAGTCTCAATGTGTCAAGTGAGGCAAAAGAGAGAGAAACTCTTTCTGGCCAAAAGAGTGAAATGCTTAGAAAATGAGTTTCCCTTTTAAAGTCTTTCTGCAAATCAATAATGAGTTATACTTATGGACAAAAATATCACTTATTTAATTGTTTTAATACAAATTCTATGACTAGAAAAGGCCAGTGATTACATTTTATTCACTACTTACTCAGTCTGCAAATGCTGATTGTTTCCCTTGCCTCTTGGAAGACAAGTTTTTCTTGGAAGACCAAAGGGTAAAACTGCCCTTAAAGAAAGAATACGTGAGCTCTCTTGTCAAACCTTTAAAATTGCATACACTGAAGCCTCTTCGATTACATGTTATACTAATAAAATGGTTAAAGGAGTACATTTAGCTTTAAAGTTCTAAGATTTCAATTATGCATATTTAAGAGAACTAATGGCTCCTACCCTCCAGAAACTGTCTTTTCTAAGACAGAAATACACAAAATGATCAAAGTACGCTTGAACAATAGGTTACATGAAAATGCATATGCGAAATCTGTTTCAGTATTTTATCCTTATATGAACAGTTTCAGAAGGTTGGTTTGCACATACAAGAGACAAATTCCTTATTGAATCTGCTTATCTCCATGTTCCTAAGGACCTTAAGCAAAATATAAGTTTATTCTCTCATCAGTAATTCAGATTCATTACTCTGCTCCTTTAGCTAAAATCTTTACATGCTGGCAGCTGTTTTGAAATATTTTGAAAGTTGCTTTGGCATTCACCCAACCAAAAGGGCTCCAGTTAGCACTAAACTATATACTCTCTCATTTTATAGCACCCCCCCCACAAATCTGCATATCAGTGCTTGTAAAGGTATAGCATAGTGTTGTATGTTCTCGTAACCCTGGATACTGATGTATGATATGTACACAGTGTCAAATTACATATTTACATCTCCATCCTTGTCGTCAATGTACAGTCGTGCCTTTTGCTCAGATGATAAAAATATCTATTCTCAAAATTTGTTTTCATTTATTTAAATGGTTTGGTGGTGGACTTTCACTATTTGTTGTCAGAAGGCTCCAACAAATGGTAGGAGAGAGGAGGTTACAAAGCTTGATTATATCTAGTTTTAGGAGGAAAATAAAATAGTATACAGAGATCAGGATAAGATAGAGCAAAACAGGAAATAAATAGAATAAAAATCCCATATGCAATGAATGAGAGTAAGACATGTTTTGCCTGAAATATTGGATGTTTTTATTGAAACGATTATGCTGCAATAAGGGATTTTTTTTTTTCTAAAGAAACTCATATGATGATATACACCAATCTGGGAGATTCCACTGTAGGAAGACCCATGAGCTAATATTATGGTCCTGCAGTACCATGTGGGAGAGATTTTACATTCTGTACAGGGGTTAAATATTTGATTTAACCAATTTTCCATCTTCACTCCTCAATCCAAATTGAATTCAAGCTCTTACTGCTAAATTTTCCAAGCTATTAATATGTTCTCTGGTCCATTCAGAAGCAAAACAATAATGTCAGGGAAGGGAAAAATAAGATAAACTTAGAAAGACAGTCTTTTTGATATTCTAGAAGGGAAACTAAGGAATTAAGAGAGAATATTTAATAAATCATTATTTATAATATATGTATGTCCATATATAATATATAAAAAGAGTTCTGAGGATTTTTTATCTTAATACTACATATGTCAAACACTGAAATATCTCGAGCTATTATGCTAAACTAATTCTCAGAGGACTTCATAAATATATAGCTAGAAAGAGAAGAGGTTTGGTTAGAGAGGAAAATCTTTTAGCTATATTTTAAACTCAGTAGCAGGCTGTAGGGAAGAAGGAATTGTTTAGAAAAATTAGTGCGAGTGGGGAAAAGTTTCAAATCTATATTTTTTGGTAAAAATATCCATACAGTGTGGCACATATTATTTCAAAACATGTGTAAATCAATAGAATCTAATTAAGCTTATACTCAAATATGAAATAAATACTCTCAACATATTTACTAGATGAATTTGTCTTTAAACAACAGTCTTTTGCTTTTGGTTAATTTTTCATGATAGTGGATTTGATTTTGGGGTTTAAGTAGTTCCAATTTTTAGGAAATTTATTTTAAATCTACCTATGTTTGTAAAGCAGTCCCAATTGCTGGCTCTAGTTTTGATTCTTTCATTACCATTGGTGTAATTTAAACATGTGTGGACCCTCTACCATGCAAGTTGGTCCTGGGACCACAGATCCTGCAGTCTGTTCTAGTTTTTGTCTCAGTCAAAATTACACATTGTACTAACTACGACTTTTGTTTCTGTTTGACTTGGTCCCTCCAGGTAAATATACCATGTAGCCAATGGACTTGTTTCTTCATACAATTATCTTATTACTTGTAAAATTATTAATTCAATGTTTGATTGATTGGAGGATTAGTTAATTGCTTTGGATTAAAAGTGTTTTCTTTTTCAGAATGAAAACAACCGTATTAGATGAGTCTTTTAAGATGAGTTTTTACATGAATTTTTTCAATTTTGGAAGAATAGGATAGTGTACAAACTTAATCATGCAGCAAATCAAACAAACAGTTTTATTAAGCTTCATGCTGAGTCAGCCATTCTGTTTTTATTATACTGTTATGTCCCTTCACCTAGAAGGAATAGTTCTCAGACATTATGGGCATCAGAATTACAAGAAGGGTTTATTAAAACAGAAATTTTGTGACTCTGGGAAAGAACTATTAATTAGTGTTTCTAACAAGTTCCTGGGTAATGAAGATGCAGTCACCCCATGAACCTTATTTGAGAACCACTGACCTAGAATGTTTAAGACATAGTATCCTGGCTTTGCTACATACTGAGTGAGTGGTTAAGGATAAGTTCTTTAAACTTTCTTGGTTTCAGTAACCTAGCAGTCATTCAGTACAGCAAAAATGAATTTGTCCTATATGGTAGGAATTCAGGCACACTTCCTGCCTTTAGGGAGCCAACAGTTTATTGACAGGGGTCAATATGTAAACAAAAAACTGCAAAAAATATCCAAAGGGCAGCAATAGATCTATGGAGAGAGCATGCAAGTGGTATGGGAGATGGGAGCAAAGGAGAAGAGTAAGAAAACATGGTGAAGAACATGGGATGAGAATCCCGCAGTCTGGATTGAATACTGTACCACTTACAAACAATGATTTCAAACAATTTGTTTACTCTTTCTAAGTCTTAGTTCCATTCCTTTATTTATAAAACTAGTAAGACAGTTCTCAAAGGACTGTGTTAAGGATTAATTGATATAAAGTATATAAAGTGCTTAGTAAGTGCTGGACCCATGTTAATTACTCAAGGTGAGGATTCCCTTGGGAACAATCTGTAGGTGCCTTCTGAGTTCTCTGTGGCAATGGAAAATGTCTTCATGATACCCAGACAAGTTATGAAATATTTACTGTTCTATTTATGAATGTTGACAAGTCTAAAAAGTTATTTATTTTAAACTCTGCAACAATATACCTAAAATCAAAGTAAAGAAAGACACCACATAAAAGTACTACAAGTGTTCTCTAAAGTCAGGAGTACTTTTCCAGGGGCTTAAAGTTTCGCTTTATATAAAAAGCAGTAAACTTCTAGCATCGGGCATACAATGTGTACAGCTATAAAATAAGAGCTTCACAAATTCAGATAACAGATCCCCTTTTGACTATTCTTGAACAGGAGGATATTTGAATTATTCCAAATCTTTTGAATCAATGAGAATAACTTCAATCTTTCATCAGGGTATCTCTTAGTGCAGTGATTCACAAACATGTTTGTCTCCAGCTCCCCTTTAAAACCATGTGTGTGTGTGTGTGTGTGTGCATGTGTGTTACCAGGATTGAACCCAGAGCCTTTGTACTTAACTACATTCCCCTCCCCTCTTTGTTTTATATTTTATTTTGAGACAGGATCCTACAAAGTCACTAAGTTGCCAACACTAGGCTTGCATTTACCCTTTAACTCTTAAACATTTTTAAGTCATTAAAGCAATTTGGATTACTTACATTACTTGCTCAAAATTCACTGTATTCAAAGTTAAAACATATGTAAGATCTCCTTATTTAATAGTGTATTCAAGCAATAAAATTGGTACGATCATTATATAACATACATAACATTTTCAATGAAAATAATTTCTTCTATGTGAAACTAAAAAAGAGTGGTATTATTTTATATTTTTTGGTTCTCTTCAAAAACTATCTTAGCAGAAGACAGATTCTTGCATCTCTTCTGCAACCAATCTGTTATAATATGTTGTTTGGGTTGTACAAGAAGAAAATTCAGCCTCATACAGTTAGGTACTTTGAAAAAAGATGAATTAAATTTTAATAGACTTTTAAGGAATTGTGGATTTTCTTCTTTGTTAGTATACCAAAACTCAACAAGAATAGTTTCCTAAGAGTTAGTTGTAATATAGAATCTAGAGGTATTCGAAAAAGCTATTCATACTATGACCATTAAAATGTGTTGATCTGTTTTTTTAATCCATTCATGATTTTACACAATCATGCAACAATAATTTTAAAAACATTGACCAACTACGTTATGCAAATATTCCAAATATCAACTCATTTCATTACACGAATCAACAATCACATTTGTTAATATGCTGAATCAATCCAATCAGTAGAGCCCTTAAGCACTGGGAAACTGTCAAGCTCACAATGGTGGCTCTATGTTTTCTAAAATTTTAGTTTTTATATGAAACTCAAATATGATAATTATTGGTAGTCAAATACTCCGTTTTTGTCTTTGAAGTAACATGTATTCATTCACAAGAAATCCAGCAGTTAGCAGATACTCAAAGCTGACTAACTCTAGTATGTCAGTTACTCTTTCAAGAATAACAGGTACCTGAGGAGGTAGTTTAATGGCACAGTGATTGCCTAATATGCATGAGGCCCTCGATTCCAATGCAAGTACTGCAAAAAAAAAAAAAAAATCCATGTTTAGCCTCTCTTTTTTGCCATTGTTTTAAAGAGTGAAAATGCCCTTCATAGTTATCTATTGCTTTACTATCTAATCATTAACAGAGTCTTACCAATATTGTACTTAGGATTTTAGTTTTATATAAAACTCAGAAGCACCTTGACTTTTTTATACCGTTCAGGAAAGGGGAGTAGTTTTGAGCAAAGCAGTTCAAATACTTAATGTTAAGATGAAGATCTGAGGGCAGGAACTTCATTTTTCCTCTATTCCTAAGAAAGCGATAGGACTACAGAATTTGACATGATATTCCACAATAGATGGAAAGATGAAACACATGAGCAGCTAGATAAATTTCCACATTGGAAGTAAGTTTTCCATCATTCCATACCTGAGGAGGCTGCCTGTGAGATGCTGAACCTTCCTTACCTGGACACGTTTCAACAAAACAAGATGACCACCTTCTAGGAATTAGGATGAGAAATTTTTGCACTGTGGTGGGATCTAGTAAAGTCAGTGTCATCTAATTTTATAATTTATGTAGATATAATCTTTAACCATAGAGTCTCTTCACCATGAGCAAAACATCACAACACTGTTCTCAAAGTGTCATGCAATCTTTCTAAAATGATCTTCTCAGGCAACCACAAATAATTTTCTTAGTGTCTATCACTATTCTCAGGCAGGAAGATTTAAAATCTTGTTCAAAATGAAAACATAAACCAAATCATTATGTAAAAAATTTTTACTTTCTTAAGAAAGAAAAAGGGGGCAATCTATAATTTATGTATTTACAATAATTAATTTTCATTTAAGTACCCTGGACAGCTGCTCAAAGTACTGACCAAATAGGAGAGTAACTCAACTTTTTGAAGTTAGCTCACTACTTGTCATTAGTGATTCATAATCAAAAGGATAGATATCTCAAAGAGATGATACACCACCGAAGAATCAATCACTTAATATGGAAATTAACATAATCTTGTCCAAGAATGATATCCTGATTGCCAGATATATTCTCGATGAAAATTCTAGAAGAAGCTTGTTGGCTGATTTATCTCTACAGACTTTTCAGTGTTTATATCATAGAGAACATAAGAAAGGGTGTGTATCAGAAATATTATTTGTGTACCTTTGCACAATACTAAGATAACTTGCAATTTTACTTATTTTAACATCACATTTTTAGTAGATAGAAGTAGCGTGAATGTGGGAAAGAAGGGCTTGCATAGTACATTAAAAGCATGTTTTGGAAGGGGCACTACTTCCCTCACGTATCACTGGGCAAAATTGAGTCACATGACCACAATTGGCTGCAAGATATGCTTGGATATGATGTCTATATTTTAAAGAGTAATGTGACTAGAAAAAATAAAGATTGTTAGTATTGTAGAAGGGGAACCTTCACTTTAAATAGCCACTTGAAATTAAAGAGACAGAGGTCCATTTAATCTGAGACTAAAATATTAGAAGTAATTGTTCATTTAAGTTAATGAGAATTAATTTCAACAGTGTTTATTTGAAATCTGCTAATAGCTGAATTCAGAAGTATTCACCTATGAAGCAGATAGCCATGTATTTCTGGTTGTCAGTGAAGCCAAGAGGGAAAGGGCAGAGGAGCAAATTGTAATGGCATTTTTCCTCTTGTTGAAAAAGGAGAAGTTGAGAAATTTCTAAGAATTCTGGTATAAGAAATTTTCTATTATGAGGTGTATTTTTCATTTGATTCATGACATGGAACTTAAACCAAAGCAAATGTACTAATATTATTTATTCATTGGTAATGTGGTCATCTATTTTTCCTTTGGCCCCTTTTCCGAACATGAGAGCAAGATATCAATTATCAAAATTATACCACCACACTGTCTAAACTTTGTGAGAGGTAGCAGAAAGATGGACTTGACCGAGCTCTCCCAGACTTTGCCTTGAGGGAAAGGCTTCAGCATTCCACAGCCTGAGGACAAGGGAGCCCCTGACAGGATCTCACACATTTAACTCCCACAGTCCAGTTCCGTCAAGATGGATTGTGGTTCCCAAACACTTTGCTCCCTCCATTGTGCCCTACCCTAGAGTCTTTTACCTTCAAGTTGAGTTCACTGTAAACTTTCATCTAAAATACAGGTTTCTTTTCAAGTACATTTTAATATTATACATTCTATTCTTAACATTTGAAAGTTGCAAAGAATATTATACAAATGCTACAGATATTTTTGAAATAGTGCAGAAATTTCCACCTTCTGTAGTACATCTTAGAGAAGAAAAACTTGAATTTGAAGACTTGGATTTTAATCCTGGCCAGGGACCTGGGACAAATTAACCTTTCATAGATAGTTTCCTTTTGTTGATTTTACTTTGCTGATGCATGAATTTACCTCAACAAACACTCCTTGAGCAACTACTAAATACCAAGTATTCTTATAGGCAGCAGGGCTATATTGCAGTAAGACCCTAAGCACCTTCTCATATGAAGCTCCCATTATAGGGAAGAGGAAGATAGCAATGAACAAATAACTGTAAAAAGTCAGAAAAGACAACATCATAGGGTTGGGATTAGGATGAAATAAAGTAAAAACAATATAAACTGTTTATCACAGGGCCTGATATGCAAACATATTTCCAATTGTAAGTTACTATTAATAGTATTACATTGATTTGGAAATAGTGCAAATCAAAAAATTTGGGCAGTCATGCATGGTGGTACAAGCCTGAAGTCCTAGATATTTTGGGAGACTGAGGAACAAAGATCGCTTGAGTCCAGGATTTCAAGGCCACCCAAGGGCAACATAGTGAGATCCTGTCTGAAGAAGAAAGAAAGAGAGAGAGAGAGATTGAGAGATTGAGAGAGAGAGAAGGAAGGAAGGAAGGAAGGAAGGAAGGAAGGAAGGAAGGAACAAAAGAAGGGAAGGGAAGGGAAAGGAAAGGAAGAAAGAAAGAAAGGAGAGAGAGAAAGAAGGAAAGAGAGAAATTTTTGAGTTTACAATAAGAGTCAAAAATAGTATGTTGGGCTGGGGATTTAGCTGAGTGGTTGGAGTGCTTGCCTTGCAAGCACAAGGCCCCAAGTTTGATCCCTAGCACCAAAAATAACTAAATAAATAAATAAATAAATAAATAAATAAATAAATAAATAAAAACATGTTCTTCTATACTGAGGATATTATTCCTCTCATCTAATCTCTATTTTATAAAACGTTTAAAAAATCTCCAATTCCAATCTTTGTGTTATCTAACAGAAAACAATTCCACATTTAATACAGTTTGTATATCCGCCCTCCTATTTACCAGAGTACAGCGCAAAAATATTTTTAAATGCCCACAAATAAAGAATGTTAAAATATGGCAAGAAATGAAAATGAGAAACTAATATTTCTTGATTATCTACTACCACTACCAGTTAGGCACCGTTAGACCTTCCACGTACACTCTCTCATTTAACCTTCATAACAACCCCATAAAGTACTTTTTATTAACCTCACTTTTATTTTTTTTTTTTGGTTTTTTTTTTTTTTTCTTTTTGTGGTGCCGGGGATCGAACTCAGGCCCTTGTGCTTGCAAGGCAAGCACTCTAATCACTGAGCTAAATCCCCAGCCCCTAACCTCACTTTTAGAGATGGAAAAACTTCATAAATTGCTACAGGTTTAAGTAAAAACTTGGGATAACTGAAGAGTTCTCGAGGTAGTATTTCTTTTTCAGTTTCCAGTTATTGTTTTACAAACAATTGATCACATATACTTTTCCTAGAAGGAACAAAGAAAAGCAATACTACCAACAAGATTGAAGAAATAATGATAGCTTTTGTATCTTAATAATGATGTGTGCTGAAATAAACCAGTTTTTAAAACTTTCCCCATTAAGTTCATTTAGTTATCATTCATAGAACTCCAGTTCAATTAGGAATAGGAATGTTGGTCTTTTCTCTCCCCACCCTGCAACACTGGGTAATGATAGCGATGATGCAGATCAGTGGTTCTCAGAGTGAGGCCCCAAGACCAACATATTCTCACCCAAGAATTTATTTGAAATACAAGTGCTCAACCACCACATATGGAATAAAAAACTACAAGAATGAGGCTAGCAATCCATGCTTTAAAATGCCCTCCAGGTGATGATGATATAGTTTAAACTTTGAGGGTGACTAGTATGGATAATTTTTAATAACCACTAAGCAGCATTATAGATCATTATGATACTATTTTCTCTGAGGCAAGACTTTCCCACCCCAGCCAACAAAATTTATGTCATTTTTTTTTTTTTGTATACAGGAAAACAAAAACAAAGATATTCCTTTAAAAATCCAAGATTTCAAGGAATTTCTAAGTATCGCCAGTTTGGGAGCTGCTCAGATAATAAAATTAGAGCAAACATTTCAAAGGTAGCCAACACCCAATTTCCTTTCCAAATTCTTTCACTTCTGAAAGGGTAGAAAATATATACTGCGAAGACCATAGATCCTCTAAGGACAGAAGAGCAAACCAAAGCACAGGGTGAATAGAGTCCCCAGAATGATGCTTTAGATGCTCAGTTTCCTACCTGGAGGGCCCAAAAGAACGGGCCCTGTTCCATATGTAGCAGGTCAGGGAGCAGGATTGGTTTGTTAAAGCTGTCACTGAGATTAGAGCTTCCCGAAGCTCCTGTCCTAACATCAAGTCAATTTCTTGCTAAACTCATTCTCATTTTAAATGGGAAAAAGATTAGACTGTTGAGTGCTTGGGGAAAAATATAAAACTGGCTGGTAGGCAAGCTTTCTTTTTTTAAAAGAAAAATTCTCTTAGCCTTCTGAACTCAAAGATAGCTTAATAAAAGTGACAGAAAAGACTAAAACGGAGGGGGGGATAAGAAGGTAAAAAAGGAAACCATATCCCCCTAAAAATCAGTGTTCATTAAATATCGGTGAAAGAAAATATCTTCAAAGTTTTTACAGAGGTACCTTTGAAACAGAGGAAGACACTAACAAATACTTCAAAATAATATTTGGAATCTTTAACTTTAGAATTAAATAGGATGAAAATATACTTAACACTAAAACTAGGCCTGCCCTTCTCAACACTTGCCCTTCTCACCACTTGCCCTTCTCACTACCAAATTAGAAATCATCTCATGGAGACCTGTTGCAAGATGTAACTGGCAGAGAGCAAAGAAGACAAAAGTTTACTTTCGAACAAATGCACAAGTATTGAAAGGGCTCCTGGAGGTGACTTTTCACCTAGACTGTTCACCATAAAGCTGAGGCTTGCATTACAGTTTAGAGAAATTAAGGCTTAGTGAAAGTTTCAGGGGCTACTGATTCACTGAATGGGGGACTGGTGGACACTTTCTATGAACTTGGCTGGGAGAAAGTTCGAATGCTCCTGAAGCAAGTGGGCAAGGTAAGATTTTAGCCAAATTACTAACTTTTAGCAAGTTCTTTAGTTAAAAATAATGACTGAGAATGTATTGCTAAGATGAAGATAGAAGCGCCAGGGACCCTAGGAAGGAGGAGGCAATGATGCCTGTGAAAGAGAAAAAAAAAGGAAGCTAGGCCTGGTGAGGACAGCCTTCAGGATGTAGATCTGAGGTCTGTGGAAGGAAGGTGGGAAGGAAGCAAAATTGGGCAGGGAGGGTCTCGGACTGCAGAACAGTGGGCAGACCACACTATGCTTCAGGTTCCAAGTCGGGCAGAGTGGTCAGGCTGGCTGAACATGACGGCGAATGTCACATGATCACACTGAGCCAATGGCTCTTCTCTCTCACTGCAGAACTGTGGGTGACCATCTCCCAAAAGCAAGAGGTTATGGAGGAGATCTCATCTGCAGAGGAGGAAGAGAAAAATGCAGAGGAACTCTTCACTTCAAATGAGATTAGGGAGTTGTGTAAAATGTGGGAAACAGTGCAAAATTTTGTAGAAAGGCACCACTTAAATAAGGCTATAGCAGTACAAGCAATGAATCTGTTTATCTACAATGAACTGTCATATTTCTGTGAAACCCTCAAAAGGGGGCAAAAACAAGTGTCATTCGATAAGTTCCTTGTTAAAGTTGCATCAAATGAAAAAGATTCCATTGAGCCAATAGATGGTAACGATTCCATTAGCGATAGTGAAAGTCATCCTACACAGTAACTCTCCTCTCTCGTCTCCCTCACACTGGACATGAAGGTTTTAAAGGTAAGTGCAGGTTAATTTATTTTTCTTTATTATTTTGTTCTTTAGTACATTAATGTAATCAAGTTTATATGACTATTGTGGAATGAACTATCTGAGTTTCTGTTATTCTCATGGGGAAATTTGCTCTGATATACAAATGTTTTGAATTATAAGGAATGTTTCTGGAATGAATTACACTTGTATACCAAGGTTTTACTGTAAAGCTGTACCTCGGTTCACAAACTTAATTCTTTCCACAATTCCGGTTGCAAACGGAATTGGACAAGAACTGAATCAAATTTCCTCATAAGGTCAATGCTGAACCTAACTATTGAATTTGATTCAGTTCTCATCCAATTTGGTTGCAACCAGAATTGTGGAAAGAATTACGTTTGTGAAGTGAGGTACCACTATATCTATTTCTTCTCATTTCATAGAAAGTGATAGGTTTCAGAGGAGCTGTGTAAGTAAATAAACATGGTGTGCCATGCTATGTAAGGCAATGGCAGTAGGGAGAAGCCATGCATGTCACCAACAAGTGACCGAACTGCACAGCTGCCAGAGATATCTGTTGCTTTTATCTGTCCAGCATCCACTTCCCTCCTGATGGAAACAGAAACTCGGTTTTCCTTCGGGGAGCCGCCCCTCTGTGGCTGGAAATACTCGGTGCTCTTTTCCCCACTGGTGTCGCTTGCTGAAAGGAGGAAGTCAGTGTAGAGTTACCAGAGAACCCCACAGAGAGAGTCCGCCTGAGGACAAGGCCAAGTCACAGGGCAGCGGAGGTGAGAAAAAGAACTTGAGAAACTGCATCGTGAGGACATGCTTGGGATCCTTGGGTCTCTCTGGACTTCACAATCTAGGTCCACAACTTCCACTTTTGTGAGACAGTAAAGTGACTTTTTTGGCTCCAAGTGGTTTGGGATGAGCTCACTTTCAACTGCAATTCTTAACACAAAATTGGTAGAGGAAGGGCAGAGTCTGGACCTGTGGTTTGTTAAGAAGCATCATCTTTAATTTGAGCCCAGAAAAGAGTTATGTAATATTGAAATCAGAAAACACCCTACGTAGACTCCAGTCCATCTCCATCCCTCGAACAGAGTCACTGAAGCCTGAGTGACCCGTCTAAGGTTACAAAGCCACTTGGTAGCACATCACATCTTTCTACATCTGCAGGTCTTTAGGCCACAGCTGTTTCCACTGTAACACTGTGTGTCCCTCAAGAGTAAGTGGAAGATTAGGAGACATTTAAATTCAAAGAACTCACAGAAACTGGAAAAAAATAATTTATAAACAATAGCAGTCAGCTAATGTTAATTCAGCATTTAATGCTGGTAATCCTGGATAATATGGCTATTGAAGAGTAGTTACTATCATGGGCTTCATGCTATAATTTAACATTACTTAAGTAAGAACAAAACCAAAACATGCACTTTTGAACAAAGTGTGGAAATTGTCTAATACTTATTAATTTTTGTTTTTGTGACTTGCCTGAAAATGTTCCCTTTGTTCAGTACCCTTTTATTCTTCAGAACTTATTTCTAAGATCTGGAATGTTGTCAGAGGACAACCATTTCGAAAAATTAAAATTAACTTTTCTAGTGAATTGTTATTTATTTAATTATTACAAAGAACTTCAAGGAGACTTTTCTACTTTGAGACTGCCACTACCTAGTTTTTAATAATGTATTCTTACAGCAGCTACAAAAAAATCAGCCGTCTTCAATTTTAAAGGTTAGTTAAATGAAAAGCTAAATTTTTGAGTGATGACTGTGTCTACATAGAATACCTTAAGGAAAAGATGAAGAGTTTTTACATTTATGAGAAATTGATTCTTTTATAATTTTTTTATTTTCCAGAAAAGGGCTGATGAATCATTTGGGACTTTATATTTCAGGGAAGATTTATTTGTGAGTTTTCATTTGTTTTACACAGACATTACATCTTAAACTTTAATTTTAAGTTTAAGGTTGGATTTTTTTTCATATGTCAGATTTTGAGTTATTTCCTAGATTATTCTAAAAGCAACATCATGATCACATACACAATCACATAATTAACCTAATGCATCAGTTTTATACAGTGCAAAACGGACCAGAGAGGAACAGATCAAATTTGAAAAGGAACAATCAAGAGAATGTATCTATCTACCTTCCATTTGGTAGCTCTCTGGGCATCTATTTTTTGAGATAAGTTCGTTTTCAGGAATTTTTCTAACAATCTTTAATTCAAAGTTTATTGTTCCTTCTTAAGTTGTTGCAGACAAATTTTTAAAGATTGCCATGTCATGACATCACAATTTCACATAGATGGCACTTAATGTGCATAAAAAGCACTATCACTGCAAATACCTAGTTCAAAGTATTACTGGTAAGAAAAGCGAAGAGAATTTGTGCATTATTAATAAGGTACGAGGAAAGCAGTATCTTGGTATTTCACTATTATGAAAACCCAGTTTTTGCTTCTTTAGGTTCAAAAATGTTCTTTTATACATTCAGGAAGTATTTACTGAGCGTCTGTGTTCAGCACAGGAGACATGGAGATAAAGGAACACAACCCCAAGCCTGGAGGAGCCTGAAGAAGCAGGGAGACAGGCAGAGGTACAAAGGCCCAGATGACCATGGGAGGAATGTTGCAGCAGAACTTTGTGGTGACTGATGGTACAGACCGAGATGGGAAGATGATGTGAGCAGGGTGAATAAAAAGGACAGGAGAAGCATTCATGAAGGAGGAAAGTAGGAATTTAATGGTTGTAGACGAAAATGGTGTTTGAGGTCAGTAGTTTCTAGCAGGTCAGTAGGAGCAGGTGTGTCTCTCGCAGAGAATGGACTTTGGTACAGGGCAGACAGAGTTTATGGTGGAACATGGAGGTGAAGCAACACAGTGAAATGAGCAACAGGAAATTCAGCTTAGCTTTCCCAGGTAAGCAGGTCTCAGACTGTAAAGACCTTGTGTGCCAAGTCATGGAATTAGGATTTATCTGGTTGCCCACAAGGAGCCATAAAATCGATTTTTTTTTAGAAAGATTGTGGTAGGATCATACCATGATATAGAAAGATAAAGTTCATGAGATGCGAGTAGATTGATGAGAAGAGAGACTAGAGCTATGAGACCTTTAGAAAATGATTCCAGTAGAAAGCAGAATGATGATGAGCTCCTGAATGGGGGAAATGGCAGCAAAGACACAGGAATGAATCTGGGACAAAGAGTGGAGTTTGGTGGTATGAACTAAGGAAGCAGAGGAGGAAGAACTTTCCAAGCAGAATTTCCAGTGAGGGTTAGAAGTGGACAGGAGGGCCGTGTTGGGTTTGGACATGTTGAATACTGGTGGGTATCTGGGGGGAACTCTCCTGTAGGCCATCAAGTCAAAAACTGCTGGGGACAGTGTCCAGCTGCTGAGTCTCGCTGTAGACCAGCATTCAGCACCAAGGGGTGGCAGGCCGCTGAAGACAACTCAAGTCTGTGTCAGTTATTAGCTGCAAAACATGCAGTTGTTATCACAATTATCTGTTGGGTGGTTATAAACACAAAAGCAAACATTTCTGAGTGCATGTAGTTCTCATTTCACTGTTAAAGAATAGAGGCCCAGAGAAAGCAAGTGACTTGACTCAGTCCCACAACTGATCAGTAGTAGTAACCAGAATAAAATGCTGGCCTTAGGCCAGTGTAGTCCACCAGGAAACAAAACAAAACAAAACAAAAAAGCCCAAAGACTTCAATTCAGTGTCTGATATAAGTGATACATCAAACTCTCTGGGCCTCATCTTACTCTGTGAGAAATATTACATGATCCCAGCATTCCCTTGTAATGCTGAAACTCTATCATGTGCCTCATTAGTGAGCAAAACCTAACATTTCTAGTCCTGGTTCACCATATCTAACCTCAACAAGTTTGAATAAGACACAAACCCAATAAGGTCCAGTTTCTGCATCAGTTGAAATCATCACAGACTTGATACTTGTGACAAGGCGTGTTTACGTGTATCACAGTAAGCATCAGGAAAATGCAAATTAAAGCAGTGTGGTGTTTCTGTATACTCTAGAATGACTAAAATAAAGAGGACTGAAGAGACCAAGTATCAGCAGTTGTATGGAGTGACTCTCAGTCACTGCTAGCAGGATTGTAAATTGGTACAACCATGTCGGAACACTGGCAATAAGACAGAATAGAAATGGCCAACACTTCACTTTTTCTGCCAACATCCAGAAGGGGACATATATTGATTGGCAGCTACAGGTGTGGCTGTCCTGGGTACCCTTCACCTTCTCCAGCAGATGCATACCCTGACCACTGTAAACTTGAATTGAACCCAGAAGAACTGAATATAGAAGAATGAGTGAGGTTGAATCAGAAAATTTGAATTTATGTCAATCGGCAGGCTTGAATTCAGACCAATCACAGGTCTGCTGCTGCTATATAAGCAGAAATCCCTGAAACTCTGCTGTATTACAGCACAGGCCTGTTCAAATAGAACCTTACTCTGGTGGTTCTGTAACTCAACTTGTGATTTATATTTTGGGTAGTGTGAGCTTGGAAGTTCCTGTAAATCTACTCAGGACTATGAGTAGTGAGGATAGAGAAGAGAACTTCAAAAAATGAGTTATAAACACTAGGAGCTCCTATCACTGGACAGTTCTAGAGACTAGCAGCAGAAAGTCATGGAGATGGGTAGTAGACACTGACAGTGTCTGACAGCAGGAGTAACTGGAAGTGTAAACCAGGAAGGGCCAGCAGCAATATCCGGCAGTGGTGGCAATTGACAATCTAGGGCCCAGTGCTATAAAACCAAGGGCTGAACACTATAGGTATTCAAAGTCTGGAGCCTCTACCAGAGCTAACTAAATCTTGCCACTTAAAATTTCTATCCAAATCGAGCAAAAGAACCCTCAACTGATTGGCATCATCAAATAAACCCGACCCAGCCTTTCCTCCACAACAAAATACCCAGCAGGAACACATGTATCAATTAACTGAAAGCAACACATGAGATTGTCCACAGCAACACTATTCCTGCGTACCAGTGTGGAAATTTCCCAAAAGTTCATACACATTAGAATAAATAATTCAAGGCACATTCACAATAAAACAAGCACTAAAAGATCACAACTACATACAACATGACTTAATCTCACCAAAGAAACATTGAGCAGAAGGAAGTCAGACACAAAATAGGACAACAGAATGTTTCATTTACATAAATAGTTTCAAAATTACGCTGTGCTGTAAGAAGACAGGAAGTGGTTACTCTCAAGGTGGGAGAATAAAGAACAATTAGTTTCACAGGTGTGAGTAATACTCTTGTTCTTGAGCTGGGTGCTGAGTATACATGTCTAGTTAGTAAAAATTCACGGAGCTCTACACCTACAGGTTTTTGCAGGTGTATGATACTTTATTAAATATTTTCTTTTATATCTCCCCAGCATCTAACACATGCTTGGCGTGCTCTATGAGTAAATATGTATTTCTAGGTATACATGTATTTACCTTCCAAGAGCCCACCTACCATCTCTAGCAGCATACCTTTCTGATTAGGTAAGTCCTCTCTGTATAACAAATGCTTTGTTGTAATGTGAAAAACATCCAGGTTTCCCCCAACCAGTCATGACTGGCAGTGCTTCTTCATGGAGAAGTTGGGAACTAGGACACTATACCGCCTTTCAACTGAATTATTTGATGCCACCCTGCTGAAGTCCTTGCACACGAAACTTGCCTACTAAATACAAGCTAAAAAACAATGAAATATTTGTCCCTGGACATAAAAAACAAAAACTTGTACTCAACATGGTTCCTGAATAAGTTGGCAAATTAATCATCTTAAAGAAGAGTTGATTTGAAAGCATCATATAAACACGCCCAAAGATCTAATCTCCTTGCACACTATTCTGTTTTCATCACAATTCATACACTATAAAAAAGTAAGAGATTTTTCTGTAACGATGTTTCCTAATTATTATAACCTGGTAAAGCAGAAGTAGGTCCTACTGATTAGACAACCACACTAAAAATAACCCACAATTTTATTAATTAAAACACTGAGAGAGGAAAACCATTACTTGAAATTGATATTTTTAAAATTTAGATTTAAAGCTGTAAAAAGTAGGGGGAAAGGCTGAGAAAATTGTTTCAAATACTGGATATGTGTGATAATATTTAAAATGATCCAAGTTTTTAAATTTAATTTTTGGGATATTTAACATGATTTACTTAAACTTTAGTTATTATAAAAATAAAGAACTAAAATTGGAAACTATTCTTTGTCAAACCTGAAAGAATGGTTAAAATTTGCTAAGTGATTTAAGATTCATAACTTGAATTCAATAATGGTTAAATTTTCTAAATTTCTAGTCTGATTTCTTTGTCCAATTTTAAGTAATAATTTTATTTCTGAAATCCCACAATTTATTTCCTCCTTACGTTGCTTTATATTTACAATCAACCTCCCATTTATTTGTTTTTTGTTTGTTTGCTTGCTTATTTGTTTGTTTTTGAGAAAAGTCTCTCTTTTAAAGCTGGCTTCCAGCCTTCCAGAAGTGTCTCCTGCCTCAGCCTTCTGAGTAGCTGAGGCATGTGGCAGCAGGCTGGCTCTGAACCATCTCTAGGTAAGAGGAACCCTTCTCAAAAGTAGCATTTTAATTTTCTTGTAGGAGATAAGTAATTTAACTACAACACATTCTAAAAGAGTGGACAATTATTGGTGACAGAGATATTCACATGATAGCCTACTGAGAGGAAAGCTAACATCATAAAGACCAGGAATGTGAATATTTATTTCCCTAGAAGGATTTTAATATGGTCTCGTCCTCTTAGCAGTGGATTTTCTTCTTCATTGTGTACCATACACATGTGCTATTTAGCTTTCCTCATGTTCGTTGGCCAATGGGGTGGTTGGGGGGCATTTTTAGCTATTGGCTTTCATAGGTACCTAGAAATGGCTTTATATTAACATTTGAAGAAACCCTGTGGTCACCTGCCTGTTAAGTGACCTCTAGCTTCTGAATTAATGGGACATTCTAATTTTGTTTTTCTTTTTTGTGCCGGGGATCAAACTCAGGGCCTTGCACTTGCTAGGCAAGTACTCTAACCACTGAGCTACATCCCCAACAGCCAGTGGGGACATTCTAGTACCGTCAGAACTTCTTCCTTTCTTCTCCCTCTTTCTCTTTACTCTCCCCACTTGTCAAAGGCCTTAGTGAGTAATTTTTGTCTTGAACCTTTATTTCACAACAGGATTAAGAAAGTGGGATTCCCAAAATAAATAACACCCTTCACCAGCCCCCATCATTGTGTAACAGAGAAACACTAACTTAAAACAGAGAGACAGATTAATACAAAAGTGATAGCCTTTACAAAAGCAATGACTGATTTTCAGTTTTAAAGGGAATGTGGAGAAAAAACACAAATCTTAGTAGGTAGGAAGTCGCAGTATTAAATAAGAAAGCCAATAGCAGTTTAAAGTTTCAAGTCAAACATCCACCAGCACCAGAAAGTAATAGCAAAATAAAGGTTAAAAAAAAAGGTGACAGATGCGCTGATTAAAGACGATCTTAAAAATGAGCTTCCCTTGAACATTAAATGGAAAAATCCACAGTTCGGCTTGCCAACTGTTTACAAAAAAAAGATTATTCAGAAGAACTACGTGACTTAAACAATAACATCTTTCAGATTCTTCTGGGAAGATGGGTAGATAATATGAAATTTAAACTAACATTTGGACTTTGTCCATTTTGTGCAGTGAAGACATTTTTGGCATGCTATTTAAAATATTTTCGTATCAGTTTATCATTCCAAAATATAGTGAAAACACACTTCTGCAGTTGCGCTCTGTGGCATTAAAAAATAATAATGTCAGAAGCAGAGACTACATTACCTTATATAGAAATAAGAAACAGTTCCCTGTATCCAGTTTACACTTACTCTACTCTCTAATGTATGTAAAATACAATTCTAAGAAATTCTTTGTAAGGGCAAAAATCATCCTGTAATCTTGGGCAAATTACTTAATCCCTCTACTATATCTTCCCAATCTGAAAAAGGGGACAATAGTGCTACATATTTCCTTTGATTATTGTAAGGATTTAATGAGTTTATTCCTCAAAACTACTTAGGACAGTGCATAGTGTCAAAAATGAAGAGAAAACAGACACACACACACACACACACACAGAGTTAGGCAATAGTGTTTGTAAAATCAGCAGCTATCAAAACATTTGTAACTGCTAGAAAAAAATACGCAACATAGGCCATATGAGGCCTGCAAAACCTAAAATGTTTACGGTCTGACTCTTTACAAAATATTTACTGATGTCTGCTCTAAATAATAATCTTGACTACAATAAAAATGTTATTCACTGTAAGTGAATAATATAAATGGAATGCCAGCAATATTTAGATTTTTCTCTGGGGCTCTAGAGCATTTACTAAGATTAAAAATTGATTATATAACCAAATTACAGTTTCTTGTATAAGTTCAAATGTTACCAAAATGTTATCAAAGGAAAGTCGTCTAAAGTATGTCTGACATCTGATGCCAGCACAATGTTCATTGGGTTTCTCTGGTCTATGCACATAACTACCAGCAGCTAGCAGAGCTTCACAGATACTTACAGGGCCTCACTGTCAGATTAACCTCATTCGAGGCTCCGGGATCCACAGTTCCAGAAACAGCAGCCACCCTGGGTCCATGAGTATGAGTCACGCCTAGCAGTTTCCTTGTGAATAAAAGATGGTATGTGTGAAGCCCTCTGGGTCATACAAAACAATGGGCCTGAGCTCCCTGGAATTTTAAGATGGTGAGGAAAATAATTTGGACCATGTATTTTTATTTTAACAGAATATTTGACAGTCTCAGCCATTAATCCCCTTCAAAATGCTTCCTCTTGCTCTGAATACACTTGTCCCATCACTCTTACCACTTTCTGAAGCAGATCTGGAAGTCTTCTTTTGGGAGTGTCATTAATTGTCCTGTTGTGGCTGCCTTGATGCCTAAATTGATTCAAACATTTTACCTTTCATGGTTATTTTGACTCTGGGGATGAGCCAGCAGCATCAAGTTGCCAGTTCAGGCGCAAAAGGTGGTTGAGGACATAGCTTAATATTTCTGACAGAAATTGCCATAAATATTTGATCAATGAGGGGTGATCATAAAATATAGTGAGAGTTTAACTTAAAAACCTTGTTATAATAAAACGCATTGCCATTAATCGCTTCAGAATATTCAAAATAGTTCTCCTTGCTTTGAACACACTTACCCCAAAGTTCTTGGCAATGTGTCTTTTACTCTAATAATTTTTTTTTTAATTTAAACTTTCATTGCATCTTTAGATCACCCCTTGTATCTTCATGTCAAGGAAGAGAAATATAGCTTGGACGTAAACACATTAAGCAGACTGAATAACTTTTGCAAATTTAGAGATTGTTGGCTGGTGGGTGTCAACTGGTTGGGAGTTTGGGTGGTGGACTAGTGGCCTACCTGGCATGGGAAAATCCATCTTAGTTTTAATCCATGATCTAAGTTAGGACATAGAAGCCAGACTTATCCAATTCATTTATGATATAAAATTGAGAGGCAAGAAGATATTAGGTATACTAGGATACTAGAAAAATTTAAAAATGACCAAAACTAAGCAAACTAACAGATTAGAAATTGATCCTTTGCATCAAAGAATCCATGAAATCATGGCTCTATCAATAGAAATATGTGTACTTGATATATTTTGGTTTCAAAAGACTCAAGCGATATTACAGAAAACTCCTATGAGCACGGAGAACAACAGTTATCCTTAAATACTTGACTCTTTTTCTTTATCTTTTTTCTTCAGTGCTGGGGACTGTACCCAGCTCCCCCCACCTTTAGACGTTTGTTATTTTTTGGATAAGTTCTTGCTAAGCTGTTAAGTTGCCAATACTGGACTAGAACTTGGGATTCTTCTGACTTAGCCTTGAAGAGTGTGCTGCCACACCCAATTTTTTTCTTTACTATCTAAGTATAAAACATTTTTTCAAAGTGAAATTATGAAGCAGGATTTAACTCAGGTTGAAAAACTGAAGGGCTGCAAGCTAGCTTTGGTCCATAGTTATTTACTTTCTCTCTCTCTCTCTCCCTCTCTGCAGAGGAATGAGTCCAGGGCCTTTGCACCGACAGCTACATCCCTAGCCCCCTATTTAAATTTTTGAGGCAATGTTTCACTAGGTTGCTAAATTGCCCAGGATGGACTCATTCTTGCAGTGCTACTGCCTCAGCCTCCATGGGTGGTTTTTATCTACCCCCTTCCTCCATTGTGTCTTAATGGACATTTTTTAATTTACTGCTCACATTGGAAAATCTCAGGATTCCACATACTTACCTGGATTTTCAGCTTCCCTTGAATGACAGGAAGATCCACAGCATTGGCAGGAGTTCCCACCTGGAGCAGAGTGGGCCGTCTTTCTCATAAGGCGAGGCCTGCACCCTCTTGTCCCTGTGGGCCTCACCACTTTCTGTTACGTTACGTCTGGTTGCTTCCCTTATTTATCTCCCTGCCTGGCTCGTAGGCATTTGAATTGGTGTGACTCCAGGTAAACAACATGAGGAAGACATTTTGGAAATATGCAATATGCCTCCAAACTAATGGGTCACCCTAAGAGCACTGAGCTTCCTATCAAGGAAAGAAGTACTGCTGAAGCAGAAGACATGGATGTTATAGACAAGACTCTTGCATGAAGCTGAAGGTTCAGCTCAATTAATGTTTTTCAAATTTCTTTTTAAAAGAAGAGACTTACAGAATCTTTTTAGAAAGTTGTTTTCAATGGTGAATGCTTGTTAAAATTACTTTCACTCTAATGATTCTTAACCATCCGTAAACATAAAACCTGTGGGTTAGAGTTTTAGTTCTGATTTATATTAATTCCAAACAAATATTTAAATTAAATTCCAAAATTATTGCTGTCAAACAGCTCTATAAAATCTTTAAAATATATTTTCAAAGATGGAGTGTTTACGATGTGCAGACACAAGCTATATTTGAGATATTTCATCATCTACGTAGTTTGGATGAACATTTTGGCACAGCGCTTAGTTGGAATTGTAAATTTAGGGATGAGTACCATGGTCCAAGATTCCTGTGAGGCTAGGTCATGCACAGCCAACACTGAGAGACGAAGACGATGATCCTCCTTAGACCGATCCATTCCAACCACGAATTCCAAAGTGCTGGTTTATATTTGAGATGCAGATGCACACGTGTAGGGTCCTTTTTCAAACAAAAAGTTCTGACCCAACTGGAATCAAATGCTGCTAAGTAGCACACTCTCTCCATAAGAGACAAGTCTCAAATACAGAAAATAATTAAAGAATAATGCAAATACTGCATAAGCATACTGCAGACTGCATACACTGTGGACATTTGAAGAAGAGAAAGATAATCACAAACTGATGTAATTTGTGGAGAATGAGTAGAGTATTATCCTAAGGATAATCCAAAGCAGGGAGAAAGATAGGCCAAGTAACAGTGTGTGCTGAGAAACATCCGCCTCCGACATCAGAGAGACGTGTGAGGCATGTGTGAGTCTGTGGGAAGCTTGATCTTGGCGGGACTCAAGGTACCGTTTAAGGTTGGGCCCTCCAGCATCCCCTTAATTACCGATGGACGGCTGAAATGAGGTAATGAGTGTGGCAGCCTCCGAAGACCAGTGAGAAGGCTAGAGTCCGATTCAGTGGGGCTCAAGGGGTTCCTGCAGGATGAGAAAGGAGAACACAGCGTGTTTCTAAAGGCGAATGCACCACAGCCGGCCTTCAGTGGTGACAAAGAGAAATGTCACTGACAGTGTGGGGAGCTGTGAGCATGTTGGGGTGCTGACAGAGATGGTGGAATAGTGAGGTCCAATTAAAGCCTGCTGCATTTTGTTTGATATCATTGCTTTAAAGGGTACAATCAACCCCAGAAGGAGATAGACCTGTTGTTGCCTCAAAGACAGAAGAGAGAGGTTGAGGAAGGTAGCAAATTTTGAGGTGGAAATGAGAGAAGTTGAGGGGCCTAATGTTGTAATGTCTTAGTTCTTTTCAGTGAAGTAGGAGGCAAGGACATTTACGGAGAATGAGTACCTAAAATCAGGGAGAGAAGTATGGAGAATGAAAAAGGCAGGAAGGGAGGGCACTACACTAGGGGCTTAAAAATCCATAAATAAAATAAGGTGGTTATTTAAGAACAGATGAGAGTATGAATTTGTAGCTGAATCTAGAACCGTGGTTCTGAGAATTTTTCTCAGCCAGTTTTGATAATAACAAAACATAAAGAAGCAAGAAAGTAGCTAGTAGGTAAAAGAGAGACAGAATTTCATGGAACTATCCCAGTTATCATTCATATGGTTATTCAGTATGAAGGAGCCAGCCCAGGTAAGGAAGCAAACCAAATCAGAGTCGCCAGGATAAGGACAGCAAAGAAATGACACATTTGGACCGCACAGTGGAACAAGGAGAGAGGCAGAGGGATTGAGGAAGGGACGAGATTATGTACCAACATAATAATAATAATAAATTTTTGTGTTCAAGACTTACAAGTGTGGAAACCCTGAGTGATTGTGTCACCACAGATGTGTTGTCCTGGGGATCACTGAATTGAGTGATGACCAGGATGAGAGTGTGTCAGGCTAGAAGTCTGCTTGGTCGTCACCAAGTGTCCCTCAGCCATGGAAAGATGGCAGCGCACAGGCTGTAGACGAAGACAGAGGCCCTACCTCCACTGTCAGTAAAGAAGCTGACACAACATCTTGGCAGCTGGAAGTTGAGGCGAGGGAGACCCTGCTGTGAGACGTCATAGATTTCAGACTCTTCTGATTGTTCATTGGATAGGTAGAAGAATAATAGACTGGAAGCAGCAGTGATCAAAGAATTGGTTGGACCTTGTACAGAGCACTTCATATCCTATGGACCCCAGTTTAGTTCAGGCATTACAGTAGCAACTGACTTCACACAAATGGAACCTGATAGCATCTCAGCTAACTGCACCACTCAGCTCCCGTCTTCTTGCTCCGGGGCTCTCCCAACAAGGCAATGAACTGAAACTGAAAGGGACTTGCAACTGAAGTCCCTTATTGCACCTGAAAACCAAAGGGACTTGGTGCTGATTGGGGCAGCACATCGTGTGCCCAGTGCTTAGCGGGAAAGCCATGTTCCCATCTTCCGTTCCTTGGGTGAACCCCTCCTGGGGTTCTTCCTACGAGTTTCCTCAGAGAGTCCCAGCTGGGTTCCTCTCTGGCTGCCCACGATGACCTGATAGCACAGTTCTGAGCTGCCTTTCCCTCCTCTCTGGGTTCACTCTTCCCAGTTCTGCTCCCTGACTCCTGAGACCATCTTGAGTACACTATCTGTGTGCAAGCTCTGGTAGCATACCTGTTCTCTTGGAGGAACTCAAGACCCTTATCTGTAGGTGGAGGCCACTGAGTGAATGATAAGCAAGGTTTTGTGGTCAGGTAAAAGTCAGGTTTCAGTTTGGTTAAGGAGGAAGGAGCCCTGAAAGGCATAGAGGACTTTCTTACAGAACACAAACTTTAAAAGAATCCTCCTGAAATCAGTGGCAGGTCAGAGCAAGAGCAAGACTGATAGAGATGAAAACATGGGAGGAGAAAGAGGAAGGTTAAATATGAATCATCTACATTAAATAAGTTCCATTATACCAGGAAATAAATACAATAATCACCATGAAGAGCACGTCTTAGACAGATGTATTTATTGCTGTAGCTTTGTGTTTGACTTCGTCTTCATTGTTCTACCCAGGGCAGGACATCAGACAGTCCAGCCTTGCTGTGTATCTCTATTTCTTGCCAACATGCTGATGTCATCCTACATCCAGTCCTTAGCGTCACTTCAATTCACATTCAAATCTTTTGTCTTTTTCCGATGTCTAATTTACTATAGTTTCATTGAACTAGCTTTTCTCTGAGTAGGATGCATGGTCAATTCTTCTAAGAGAAAGCGTCAAGAAATAAACCATATGTACACACAATACAGCCCTGTTATGTCTTTGGGGAAAATTTTTTTAAAAATACACATTTATACATAACTAAATCATTTAAATAAATACATGTGTATTTTTACAAAGCATGATTCTGACAGAATACTGGATTACTGGGGAAACTTTTGTAATATCATCACCACATTCTGCCACATTCCTTGAACATTTCAAATTTGCACCAACAAATCATACAATATTTGAAGTTCTATATATTCTGAGCTAAAGTTGGTCAGTTTTAGACATTCTGGTTTAAAACATTAGGTCAGAAGAGGCGTCGGTAATGAGTTATAACAGAGAGCAAAGACATCTGTGGCCCCTTCCTGAACCCGCCGAGTCACAAGCCGTATGCATACTCTGCTCCCCTAATGCTGTAGCACACATGGGCCTAGGAGAGGGGCGTACGTCTGTAACATTTGACTGAACCTCGAATTGTTACTGCTTAGAAAAACTTACAAAGGAAACACATTGGTTTGGAATCACAGAAAACCGAGGTCAAAAGAGACTTTTCAGGTCAAGGGTTCTCTACCTCCTGCTGGTCTTTTACGCTGCTGCTCTTCTCCATCCCGCCATGTACTGCTCAGCCCAACCTTAATTTTCTGCACAGACAAACTTGTATGCAATTATTCCACAGTGCAATATTACTGATAAAACTATTACTGATTATATCTGTAGGTCTCCTGCCCACAGCAGTACTAGGTCTGGTGTTCCTAATACAGAGCTAAGTCTTGATTACCGGGTTCCATACCCCGCTTCTCTCGCCTGCCCACATTAGGCACATTGCAGTCCTCTTATTCTCAGTTATGTCTTAATTTGCTCATGTGGCTTTTAGAATTCATCTTCTTTATCCAGGCTCCTTCAGTTGTTTCTGATACTTGGTTTTTAATTCCTCCTACTCTACCTCTCACCTCTCACTGATGAAGTTTTAGCAGACATTTTTTTCTGAAATATAATTCATCACCCCATCCTTATAGTTAGTGATGGCAGTTTAAATTGTGGATCTCAAAGTGCAATTCAGCAAAACCTTAATGCCAGCCATCCAACAGGCCCTGATCCACTTCACCAATTTGGTCAGGGACCTTCACTCCTCTCTTAAACAGTTAGGCTTTCCAAAAGCTACCTAACCACACCAGTGCACACATAAGCAGAGACTTTCTAAATCCCATGTTTAAAAAGACAAAGCCAGTTTTGGTATTCTATCACTACGAGGCTGAAATCTGAGATTGTACGTATGTACAGCTAGTTGAAAGAAAATTGTATTTTTCTAGTATTTATGTATATGAAGTGTATGACATAGTAGACTTGGGCTGTTTTCTATAGCCAATATATTGATATTTTGTTGGGAAACTAGACTTATCCATACCACATAATCAATTCATGGGGGTTTAGTTAGCAGTGTCCCTGCCTCACACCTCCCAACCCACACAGACACACACTACACACAAACTCACATATACTCACTCATTTGATGTGTGTGTTTTGGGGGGGTGGAGGGACCAGAGCCCAGGCTGGCCATACAGAATATTCTACCCACTCCCACAAAAATTGTTCTGGGGATGGGAAGGTAATACAACTCAGTCCAGTGAAATTCAGTCATGAAAGTTTCATAAGATGGACTATAAATATAGAACTATTGGTGACCACCTTGCCAATTATTAGAAAGGGTCTTTCTAAAGGAAGCGGCATGCTAGGAAACAATTCAAAAGATGGAGGAAGAATTTGAGTTCTACTGACTTCCCTTGAGTAAGCCAATGGCCCAGTTACTGAAGCCAGTTCTACCTCCTTACTTCCCAGTTCCATGACTCTATTAAACATGTTGGCTTCTGTTTAAACCAGTTTGCTTCAGGTTTCTCACTTGTAAGTGAGAGTCCTTGCCCATGTATGTAGTCTGCCACATAACAAGTTTGACTAGCATTTTAGATCAGATCTGTTACATTCCAGCATTTCTCAAAGTGAAAGCCGCATGTTGCTTACATAATGCAGATCCTTCTGCAGTGCCCCCAGACTTCTTAATCAGCATCCATAAAGGGGAGGTGGGAACCTCGTGGTTGACAAGCTCCCACTGGTGATTTTATGCACATTTAATTTTGAATACATCACTGAAGTCATGACTTTTTATCAACTCAGATCAAGCCATTCTTTAAATCAGATTGACCTGTGAGTTCAGTCAAACAGCAATTCTTTTCAAATAACTGATCATCAGATTTTAAAATGTTAACATTGATGTAGCTAAAAAACAAAGAAAACACTTAGGGGCACATGCGAAGGAACTATAAAGGGACCTGTGATGTTTAAGTGGTTGCAGAAATTCCTTGCTACTAAGCAGGCAGTAGAAGACACAGGCACAAAACTCAGGAAGGTTGGCAGATGCTACACAAGGGGAAAAGCAAGTGTGTTTACCTTGAAGAGGTACAAACCACAGTGGAGACATGACTATTGTGGTTCTTTGGTCTTTCAGCTGTTGAATGACCTTTACACCTCTCTGATATGGCATTAATTTCCCACATTGGAATAATTCCTCATTTCCCAAAGAGCATGTGTACAAGGAAATGTCCTTCACTCATGAGAACCCTGTGGACTGCTCTTCTTTTTTGTACCTTTTCTATTACATGTAACTGTAGATGTGTTTAATTTGGAAAGTTTTTGGACCAAATATTTGCAATATAAGGGATTCACTTCCCAGTCAGTTTCAGGGGAGATGGAATATGTGGAGTAAAATCAACATGAATCTGTCATCTGGTCAGTAGATAAATGTGTTGTGCACTCAGAAAGAAAGGGAATATTGAAATATGTTTAAATTGAATATTTAAAAAGTGAATATTAATATTTTAGATTCTAAGTGCAATAATTCAAACACAATAGAGTACATACCATGCAATTCCTGTATGAAATTCTGAAGAGGCTGAAGCGCAACCAGGGAAAGTGGGTCAGGGCCGCAAGTCAGAAGAAGGCCTCCACTACATGAGACACAGGAAGTCTCCAGGGGACGGTATTGTACATCTTCAATGTATACAGGACTGTATCAGTTTGTCATAGTCTAGTGAATTGTATATCTCAAATGAGTCAATTGTATTGTATGCAAAACATACCTCAATAAAATGATTATTAAACAGGAATTTAGATGGAGTAGGAGAAGTAGAACACGAAGACCAGGTCTGGAGAGGGCGGGTGGAGTGCAGGGCAGCAGCTGAGGGCCTGGAGAGTCAGGCAAGTTCAGCAAAGGAAGCACCTTGGGGGTCAGAAGGTGAAACTTTCTTTCTAGGGTGGCCGCTTCCTCACCCTGCCCTGCCTTTCTGCACTTGTCGGCCTTGGTGTCAGAGTTAACAGAGCTGGAGGAGGCTCAGTGTTATCCCTGACGGTGGAGAAGGCAGGAATAAGGCCTTTGGAATTTGCTCAGATCAGAACACAGCAAAGCAGAAAGTACGGACCGGGACAGGCATCCGCGATGTGCAGCTGAGAGATGTAAAGGGAGAAAAGGGCATTTTCTAGTTTAAAGCACATTTATCTAGAGACCAGTGACCTGTTGTTGCAGGTTAGTGCCCTTGGTATTATTTTAAAGATGTCAACAGATTATTTGATCTAAAGCAAGTTCCAAGGCACTTAGAATTTAAAAAACTAAAGGATGCTAGTAAACATCCATTGAGTTAGAAAGTTACTCTCTAGGGGAAAATACCTTTGTAAATGATAAGAAAAATGCTTTTGAAAAATCGAGGGCATTTAGCAAGCACAGTTGATTACAACTACTTTACCCTAGACCTTTCCAAGGAGGATTTTATTTATTTATTTTTTTTGAGAGTGCTTTCCCATAAATATCCTGTCTGCATGCTGAGAGAAGAAATGAGAAGTTGAATTCTATCCATTTCATGAACCCCTTAAAAATAATAGGGTACCCCCACCAGTAGTGTTTTATGTGTGAGAAGATGCGCTTGGGTTGCCAAGTGGGATAACTTTTTAATTTAAACCCTAATTTTCTCTTTCATTCATTTGCTGTCATAAAGGAGATGAAATTTGGCTTTTAAAAAAAGTGGTAACTCATGTAAAGAAACAATTAGAGGGATTATTAAAAATCCATAAATTATATTAAATTTATAAAAAGCTCTTAGTGCCAATAAATAAGTCATGTCCTTATCTAGACACATTCAAACTGGGCATCCATAAAAAAGCACAAGGAAATGAAAAGTTCAAATGGAAGAAGAATCACTAGATGAATTACTTCATCCTAAATGTTGCAATTGGCTTCTTTTACAGGAACAATTTTTTTTCCAGAGGTGATAAACGCAGAACCTCATCAATCTAGCTCTTTACCCTTGGCGAATACTTGTCTTTCTGTATGCATATTTTTTTTCCTCTTTGGCTCCAGACACAAAACAGAGTATCATTGTGATCCAGGATTTGTTTGAAGAGATTTCATCTGGAAAGAAATCAAGCAGGGCAATAGCAGGGGAGCTTTTACAGATTATGACCTGTAATCTGGTTAATACTCTGAAACACAAAGATCCGAATGGTGGGATAAGGTTACTTCATATGTGGCCATGTCTCACCTCCCACAGTCCCTAGGAAGTCATCCCAGAGTCTGGGAAGGATCTGGCTTGGCCTGCTGGCAGGCTGGAGGGAAAGATAATATACATGTGATGGCATATATTGCAAATCTAGCACAGGATAATCACATAATAATAGGATTCACTTATTCTGCTATTATTGCAATAGGGATCAATTTCCTTTTTAGTTTAGGATGCATATCTGTGGTCCTTGAAAAAGAGAAGGTGTTGCAGGGGAGTATAAGTAAGGCTTTATATCCACTCTGATTTTTAGTTTAATCCTTAAACTTTTTACTTTTTTACTAAAAGGTTGTATAAAACTGATGCTTAACTTTACAAATTCATTTGGAGACCAGTAAATTTTAATTCACCTTGTTTTAGGAACCATCTGCTGAGAGTAAATCTTCAGAGCATTGAAATTAAATTTTGAATACGCTTTCCTTTATTTAAAGACAAAGAAATTTCTAGAAGATATTAAGTGATAGAATTTTTTCTGTACAAAATGAATGATTAAAGTTTTCCCATTCAAATTTGATTACTTAAGGTTGTATAGCTTTTGAGTGGTCATTTAAAGTCCCAAGACCTTATTTTGTTTCAAAAATAATAGTTGTACATGAAGGTCTCTATCTTAAAAACTCTATACTTGTGCAGATCAATCTTCCAACACATTCACTTGCATACCCATGCCTGTGAGCAGGAGGCTCACGGCCCAACAGCAAGTCCCCAAGTAATAAACACTTAGCTTAAGAACAATTTATATGCAGAACAAGTTATCAGAGGAAGCAAGCCCCAAGCCCTTAGCTCCTGTGGGCACCATTTCTCTGTTCCCCAGTCACATATGGGAAGTAACTGATTTAGAGGAATATTTTATTTTGCAAACATAATAATAGAGGAGTCACCAGATCCCTAAAATATCTCTCCTGTCAATCTGTTCTCTCTCACGCTCCTCCACTGAGGCCAGGAGGAATGTGAGAAGCTGGGGTACTTGTTCTGACTGGATTACCACCGGAGCTCCTGACTTACTACAAGTAAAGTTTTTGGAGTCTAATTGAAGAACCGAATTGCATTTCGAAAAATATTGCGCCGAAAAATGTATATTCCAAATTTCAGAAATCCGAGCTACATCCTAATTCTTGGAACTAACTTATCCACAAATCCAGAGATTCTGGGATAATTTTTCTGAGGTCAGCAATTTGCCACATTGGAGGTGAAGCTGAAATTATGCTAAGTATCTTCCACAAAAGTTCTAAAGAACAAAAATAACCGAAAATTTCCTGCACCCTTACTGTATTAAATTATTCATCTCATTCACCCTGCAGATTGTTTTTATGCATATATAAATTTACCTGTCAAAAAAATAAGCCAAAGCATTGTTCCAAGTGAAATTTTAAATACAAACATTTTTTAGAAATCTTTTTGGGTAGGCAAACTAGTAGATTTAACTTTCAATACTTTCATGACTCCTTGGAAAGGATAAGTTTCAACAAATTTCATTTAAAAAATTGCTTTACATGTTTTGTACTTATAGAAAAAAAATGGAAAAGGAGAGCTTCAGTCTGAAGATGTACAAGTGACCTTGGCACTTGGGAAGTTTCTTTGTCTTTTTTTCCCCTATTTATAAATCCTGCTTCTCAATGCATTTTTACACAGGAAAATTTAAAAATAGATTTATTTTAATAGGGAAACAAGGGAACAAAATTTAAGATACTATTACCACAGCTCTGGGATGGAGCAAAGTGTAAATGCAAGAGGGACATACATTATAGAACATGTGACCTTTCTCAGGATGAACTTCCCACATAAATCCTCTCCAGTCTCTGGAGGCGGCGAGGCAAATACCTATGCTGTCAAAATCAGAAAGCTTTTGATATGGAGCCTGGGGCAAGTGACATAATTTTTTAAACCATTTTCCTCATTTGTAAAATGAGAATAATCATACCTTCTTATTCTATTATAGTATGAAAACTGAAAATTAAAAACGTTCCATTTTTGTAGAGATATACTCTAAATATGAGCTTTGCATTCAAAGACCACTGGGCCATTTGACTGTGACTTTTAAAAGCCTGAGCAAGTGAGGACTCAAAAGCATTTCTTTTCTTTTCTTTTCTTTTCTTTTTCTTTCTTTCTTTTTTTTTTTTTTTTTTCAGTACTGGTGATTGAAGCCGGGTCTTCACACTAAGTTACATCCCCCAGCCTTTTAAAATTCTTCTATCTTGTGACAGGATCTTGCTAAATTGTTCAGGCTTGACTCAAACTTGCAATCCTCCTGCCTCTGCCTCCCAGAGTGCTGAAATTACGTGCTTGTACTACCACACATGTTATATTTTTTCATCCCTTCCTTTTAATCAACTACTCAGTAAGTTTAAATATCTATACGTGCTCAGAAGCCCATGATATACTTCCACATCCACTATTGCATTTGGTGCCCGCAGCAGCTCTGTGAGGCAGACGTGACTGTTCCCATGAGGAGACTGAATAACAGAGAAGCTCAGGTCTCATCTGAGCCTTGTGACCTGGAAGCACAAGACGTCAACCTTGCACCCAGGTTGTAGGGGTCACACTATCACGGAGGCTGGGCAGGCTCATGGCAGGACATAGCCAGCTCCTCATTAGGAAGAAGATAATTGCGTTTCTTTCCATCCCTTTTGTTTTCAATCAGAATAATGGCATGTGGTCTTAGGAAGGGAATGCACATTGTATACACAGCAAACAAAATACGGATTCCATTAGGTGGCCACAGTTTAAGATAGTGCAACTAAGAATTGCTAATCATTAGACCCTTATTTCTCCCAAGTATTTTTTTTTTTCCCTAACAATCAAATGGGGGATCGGGGCAAGGGAAAAAAATGCTGGTAATCACGGTGAGTAACAGTTGTAGGGGTAAAGCGACAGCTCAAGGTTTTATTGTTGTCATAAAAGTGGTACAGTTTTAGAGCTTTAAAATGAGCAAATCTCTGGGGTCTGTGTCCACTGAGGTTCTAATAGCATTAGAAAGAGTTAGTTGGTATAAACAATAATAAGATTTATGTTAGTGCAAACTGCTGACTATTGTCTCTAATTTTGAAGAGAGGAGAAAAGGGAAAGTGAAACCACACCAGATTCCTGTTGTGTCCCTGTTTATAGAAAAGTGAGAAACTTGACCAATTCTAGTCAATGTGAACAGTGGGAAGGCAAGCAACTGATTCTGATGCCTTAAGATTATAGTCAGTAGAAATGAAATAGAAACTAGACGATATATATATATATTTAACAAGTTGTGCTATGACTGAACTGAAGGTTTCTAACCACAGAAAGCAGCTGACTGAAGGTAACCTGAGTGAGACAATCACTTATTCAGAAGAACAAAGATTAAAATCCTACTTTGGGGACCAGAATGTCTAACCTCAAGTGGCTAAAACTCAAAATCCTCTCGCTCATGACTTTTCTTTCCACTGGAAGCAAAGGACCTAGGACTCACCTCTGCTAACTGCATGTGAATTTATATCACATTAAGACATGAGGGAGACCATCTCCTCTGCCTTTTTTCTTTTTTTGTTTATCAATAAAAAGCACCCTGACTCCGTTGCTTCTCTTTTCACTTCATTATCAATTAGAGGAGATACTTTTCTACTCTGAGGAAACGTCCCATTGGCTTTATGATTATTCCTGAGCTACTATGCATTTTAGCCTCATCAGTTTATATAAACAATCTCATTAACTCTCACCTATATATTTTCAGCAACAAAAAAATGCTCCTTATTTTATTCTTTTATATGGGAAATCCATCTTCTTAAAACCACCACATGATTATGAGAACAAATATGTAGAAAAGGAGTCTTCAGCCACAGGAAGGAACTTAAAGAAAGCACCATTGATAGACTTTAATAAAAGAAAAATCAAGCTTAAAATAGAGAATTGAATACTTGAGCATGAGATCTGATCCCATAATCTGGGAATTTTACGGCCTCCCTAAAGGAAAGAGTATGTGGTCTGTTAAATCTGATCATAAAATATCTCCTTGAGGCCTCAGAATGTAACGTGTCTGATGTTCAATCTATCCAGGGCAGGCCAATTGTTAAGCTGAGACGCTAGCCCCCCACGCCGGGACAGCCCCCCACTCCTGGTGCTTTTGTGGCCTTCAAAAAAAAAAAGATGGAAATTCTAAAGCTGAAGTAAAATTACAAATATTAGGATGGAAATACACTCTGATTATATATTTATTAAATGTACTTTAATATCATATCTATACATCTACTTTTCTATAAGACACCTGCAAGGAAGCAAACTAAAGTCTTAGATGGCTATCTGGTAAGAAGTACCATTTATTTCTCAGTTTGTACATTACTATATTATTTGGTATTTTACAATAAGGATTTATTTAGCAAATAAAAACAAAGTCAACACTTTTTTTCTTAAATAGCTTGTGAAGTCATAGAAGATTTTAAAAAAAATCTAGTGGTCAAAAAATAATCTGGTAGTCTCAGACAAGTTCAGTGTACAGTTCAGCATAAAGTGTACAGTTTAAGGGAATCTGTGGCTAACACACCCTGTGAGGTTAGAGGGTTATTTTTATATGTATTGCAGGAGCTCTGTAAATTCACTAATTCATTTTAAGTTTTTTATTGCCTTTGACATGCATTTAGAATCAAGCAATTATTTCTGACTCAGGAGGAAAAATTATTACCCTAGGAAAGCCACTGATCCATTAGGAAGAGTCCATCCCAAGTAAAGAACATTTTGGAGTACCAATTCTAGGGATGAATGTTGTAGAAAGATATATTCTGATAGTTTGGGGCCCGGAGCTCATGCTCAGGAAGTAGAATAACAGCATGATTGTAGCTTTTGAGCAAAATAATGAATAATGCTGTGCTACTTAGGAAGCTGGAGTGCTCTGGGCATAGAATCCTCTATACCCTCCTTGGACAGTGTCACACTGAACAAAGCAGGTGTTTAAATATACGACTCCTGTAAGGATGGATGCTACTAAGAAGAGTAAAGTTATGCCTATTTGCAAATATTTTTAAAATATGTGGCAGAAACAAATAACCTAGTCCTGAGTTGTTTGTGTGAGAAAAGGAGGGGGGAGAGAAATGGGTTGGAAAGGGGGCTTAGAGTTGCTATACCAATTTTACAAATCAAGTCACTTAAAAAGTTATATTAAGTAGAGACAAAGTTCACAAAAGCCTAAAGACTGAGGATTTGCAGAGGAGACACATTTTCTAATGCAATTGAGCAAGGAGAAAAAGGGCAAGAAAGAGATACTTCATAAGCCAGGCCTAAACTAATGCTTTTTGCCCTACACCTTCACATTTACACTTAACCTAAAAAGATTAAAATATCATAATAATTCTGAGATTTCTGGCTCTCAAGATTTCCATTATGACACATCAATAAAGCAAGGCAAGGTGACTGAGGAAGAACGGCCGGCTTTCATTTCCTGCTCATTTGAAGGTCACTTTTGGAGATAAAGATTATATTTTTGCAGAACCAGAGGATACACGAACATTTCTAGAAACTTGTAACATCAGATGTTCTGAACGAGCGAAGGAAAATGAATGATCCTATTAAGATACTTCTGACCATAAATCAGAGGTGTTAAGCTCTGACTGGCTAACTTCAGCTTCCCATTTGACTCATTTGAAAATGGGGCTGATGTGAATATAGATTGGGGAAGGATGCTCGGTACCATTAGAGGTGGCTCATAAGCTACTATTCACAGATCTCAGATTGAAATACAATGTGCCTAGCACCCAGGGACAAATATTTGCATCATTTCATTGTTAAGTGATTCTGTACAAGTAGCAGAAAAATGGGTGTCATGCTTGCAATGCAAAAGAACTGCTTGCATTAAAACTCACAGGCTTTGAAGGGAAGAGTAGCAAGCAACTTACTAATGACGGGCACCTGGGAAGGGTGAGGTCGTTTTCAAGCTTACTCCTCTCCTATTTGCAAAAGCATCTATTTCTCCCCATGTGCTGAGTTGCAAATCTCCCCCTTTCCAATATTTTAGTACTATTTTGCTTTGACCCTTTAGTGGAATAATCTTTCAGCAAGAGTGACCTGGACTCCTTTTCTGCCATTTTTTCTGAATCCTTCCCTTCTGAGATCTTTCCTCAGGTACTGTCGTTTACTTGTGCCACTCTCATGTGGGCAAGTGATTTAAACCCTCTGTGTCTCTGTTTCCTCATCTGCAAAATGAAGCTAATGTAATTCTCATCCCAGAGAATGGCCTTGAGGCGTAGAATTGGACCCGTTAAGGCATATAAAATACTTGACACTAAATGTCTAGATGCCAACAAATATTTTCCTTCTGCTGAAAAAGTGCTGCGTAGTAAATCTGAACTCTTCAAAATCAAGTGGTACAAATAATTATTTTCCATTTCCAAAAATATTGAATGCACTTACCTTCTTTTTTCCAGTACTCCACAATGTCTGGCATATGATAGATATGCAATGTTTGTCTTATAATGGTGACTTAAAATGACCTCTATCAATGCAAATAGATCAACTTTATGCCCAACTGAAGGATAAAAAGCATCAGAACAATTTACAAAATGCTGCCAGCAAGCATCTGAGAACACGGCGAGTGTTAGGCAGCTTGGCGAGTGCCTGACTACCTCCTTCTGAGTTGGGTGGAGTCACTACGCCACGTGCCACCACTGGCACAGCCATGAGCAGGACATTAGAAATAGCTGTTTAGGGATCATGTCAACGTCACTTACTCGTAAACGTGCAGTAGCGATATATTCTTTTATCTCAAAGAACAGAGCAGAGACACCCAGCCATGATCTTTGAAAGAAACAAAATTAGTATCTCACATATTCTCATCTAACTACCGCAAGCATCACAATTAGGAAGCTCGCCTATGAAGCCAATATATGGCTAATTAGGAAAAAACCTTAAGAACTAAATAAGGACTCAATTTATAAACTATACTTTTATCATCCAGGCAGCTTCTTGACCTGCAATTTGTTTCCTGAACTAAAATTTGTAGAGAAATAGAATTGAATATTTTCCATACTTAAAATTGGAATGAAAACCCGCAGTCTTTCAATGCTAACACATTTTAAAGAAAGAAGACATTGAAGTTACATGCTATAGTTATTTTGTTTTTTGTTTTTTTTTTTTTTTGGTGCTGGGGATCGAACTCGGGTCCTTGTGCTTGCAAGGCAAGCACTTTAACCACTGAGCTAAATCCCCAGCCCAAGTTTTTGTTTTTTTTTTTTTTAATAAAGCATTTTTGACATGTCTATAAAACTGTAACAGGAATACTTTGGATTAACTAGGACCTCACTGAAAACCCACAGTGTGTCTGAACCGAGATTTTTTTCTTTTTAGTAAATAAATGATCAAAACACCATGTTACAGAATCCAGAATTCTCTGTTTCTATCTCCTAGGAAATTCCTAGAGAGGATACTCTAATTGTGTTTTGACATGTTTTTTGGTGCTTGAAGGGATGACTTCTGTACCTAGGTACAAATATTGTAGTTTGTAAGACTTTGAAAGTTATTTGTTTCTTTGTTCAGTGACATCCCAAGATTTTATTTTTCTTTTCACAAGACTGTGTTTTTATTCATTTGAGTTAAAAAATTAATCCAAAATAATTAAATATCAAGTATTTTTCAAAAATTGTGAAATTATTCACTAACATGGTTGGTGTGTGGGCTTAAAATCACAAAATATTTGAAAACTAGACTGTGAAAGCATTTTCAAGGTTTTCCAAACTTTATCAAATAAAGAAAATACAATTTCTTGTCTTTATCACACACTCCAAGTATATTCACTGTTTACTGCATGTATTGATTCATTTGCTCATTTATTGTGTTCATTCTGTAAATTTTGTTCTTTCTCTATTATGCCCTAATCTCTAGAAATAATTATGAGAAAATTCCATAATACTCTCCGCCTTTATGGACTTTATCTAATAAGAGAGAGTGACATTAAAAAATGTCATACAAGATGAATAATTATGAGCCACAACAATTGGTCTAAAAAATGTATTGGGAGCAATGAAAACAAAGAACAGAGAGACTGACTTAATTTGGTAGCTTAGGGAAATCGTCCCTGAAAAGGAGGGTGAGGGTCAAGTATGAAAATTATTTGGCAGTCAGTGATAGAAAAGGCTAGAAGACAGTGTTGGCCAACCTACTTTCTAAGACTGGGAAGGATCATTCTACTTTGAAGAAAGTGGAGAAAAGTCAAGGGTAGGTGGAGACTTTGAGGCTTCTTTCCCAACTCTGGTTGCACATGGGAAGCTTTAAAAAATACAGGGATCTGACACCCACTCCTGGAGATTTAGATATAATCATGATGGAATGAGACAACACTCTGGATTATTTTTAGCTTCCTGGATAGTCCTAATATGCAGCCAAAATTCAAAATTACTGCCTTAGTGTTAGGGGGAATGTGGTTGGATGAAAAGCTTGATTAAATTGTGTGGTGTCTCCAGTACTTTGTCAAGGTTTTTGGTCTTTATACTATGAGCACACATGTTTGAAAGGTCTTGTGAAAAATAGGTATGCAAATGTCAGGGCAGCCTGGATAATAAGCAAATCATTAGCTTTTATGACATGGATATACTCATCATTTATGGTCATTTTTTTCTTACAGAAGAATAGTTTTTTAAGATATTAATTTGTGCTTCCTCCCCTAACACTTTATAATCCCTTGCTACTTTAAGTAGGTATCCCTTCTCTTGCCTCAGTGAAGGACCATGTCAAAATTGTTTGAAGTAAATAATATTTTGATACTTGTAAATGTTGATCATAGAAGAAATTATTTTGTTACATTATTTTATCCTACCATGGAAGGGAAGAGAACACAGTGCCTGCAAAAGCCAATATCTGCTGGGGTCAAAGGAGATGGAAGACCTCAAGGGAGAAAGGAACTGGGTCACAAGTGGTGATTTGGGAGTCCCACAGCCAAAGAATTCAAATACTGGTCAAGACTTGGTGCGATAGTTAACCGATTGTGTCAATTTGAGTAGGAAACGCTCAACTAAATTGGATCAGCATAGTTCTGAATGTGGCTGAGGGGATTTACTGAAGGCAGAAGATCCACTCTACCGTGATTTGTTGCCGGAATAGTATAAAGGGCTCCTTCTCTTTGGAGGAGCTCTCCAGTCTGTCTTCTTCCTCACCTTGGACGTCATCTCCTGGCTTGTAGCACAGACTCTTCAGCCTCCTGATACGGACTCACACGGGACACTAGGCTGGGCTCCAGACCTTCCACAGGATCCTTTGGATCCCCAGCACACAGGCAGACCTTTTGCACTCTTCTACACCTGACTCTGTGGGCGGCCATTGTAAGGCGGTCTTGTAAATTTGCATATATTTGTATATCTCGCATGAAATTTGTTTCTCTGGTAAGCACTGACAGCGTCCCTGAGAACCACAGGACCCACTAATGCTGATTCACAGTGTATTTCCTACTGTCCATGTAGGATGTGGACTTGAGATTAACTTAATTTGAAGAAAATGAAGATATGCGACATGTCTCTCATACTAAAGTTATGGTTGCAGATTTGGAACCTGTACATTACTTTGAACCATAAACAGTAAGCACCAAGCACTTGACGATCATCTTGCCAGAGATCAGGCTAGAGGAGTATGCAGGGTAGACACTGGTTAGAGCTTACAGCAATGAGGAGGACAGACTGGGGAAAAATCATTCTATAAAGAGAAATACAAGGAAGGAAATTTGCAAAGGTGATAAATGTGCTGTGAGATCACTGAAACACAGTGGTCAGGGATGGCTCCACCTAGAAGACATTTGACAGGGAGGCAGACTTTGTGGGCATGGAAAGGGGCTTTAGGAAAGGGAGGAGACACAAGGATGGAGAGAGAAAGGGGATGCATGATTAATATATGATATGTGTATGTACCAGATCCCAAAGACAAATGTAATTATTATATATTGCAAACATATATTAATAAAAAAAGAAGACATGTAAGACAAAGGCTGAATGCACCAGTTATCCCAAGTGCCCAGGAAAGGAGGAGACAGAGGGACCCCAAGCTGGAAAAGATGGCAAGGAGCCTGTCTGCTCCTTAAAGAGAAGAGGAGACTAGCAGAAGGCAAGGTTTTAGAAGTCAGAATCAGACCACATAGGGCTGAAAGTAGGAGATCTGATTTTTATTATGTGCAATGGGAAGTCATTGAAGAGTTTTAAGCCAGGGAATAACATGATCCAATATTTAGGTTAATTATGAAATATTTTACCATCCTTAAAAATACAAAGAATAAGATATTTTTAATTATTATTGGAAGCATCTTTTAAAAAGAACCATGCATCTACAGATACATTTGAATCTTCATTCCTCTTTTTCCCCCAGTGATACCAGTATCCTGAACAGTTTAAGGGTTTTAATATTGTTATGGCTTGTGTTTAGATGGCTCCCAAAAGCCTCCTGTGGTCAAAAGTGGGGCTTTTTCAGAGGCTGCTGAATCTAGAGTGTGTCATTTATTCAAGCTGCAATGCTGGGATTAAGGGTGCTAGGATTAATGGTAGGTGATTACTAAATCAGTCTAATGATTGGTTTGGCACTGCCTTGATCCCAGTAGCCTAGATACAATATAAAAGGGACAGAAAAAAGCTGCTAAGGCTCCTTGCTTGCTTGCTTTGCTACCTTCTGCCTGCCATGAACTGTTTCTGCTCTGTGATACTCCTCTGCCAGGCCACCCTGCCTGCTAACTGTGGACTGAAACCTCTACAAACTGTGAGCCAAATAAACGTTTCCTCTTTTAACTTTGGGTGTCAGGTATTTTAATTCAGCAATGAGAAAAGTAACTAAGACAATTATAAATACTATAACAATTAATATAACAATCTTAGTGTTTTTAAATTTAAGATCAGTGGCATATTTGTGAATCATTATATGGTTTGCTATTTTGATTAATATTTGATTTGGCAAAAATAAAAAGAGCTGGGTGTGGCAGCACACACCTGTGTTCTCGGTCCTCTCAGAGGCAGGCTGAGGCAGTAGGGTTGAAAGTTTGAACCCAGCCTGGGCAACTTATCGAGATCCTGTCTCAAAATAAAAAATGGACTGGGGATGTAGCTCAGTGGGAAGACCCCGAGTTCAATCCCCAGTGCTGGAAAGAAAGGAAGGAAGGAGGGAGGGAGGGAAGAAAAAAGACTTGAAGTACTAGATATAGGAATGATGGAGAAGACATTGTTAATTAACTGAGAAAAATAAAAAACTATAAGTATCACTTCTCCTGGTACAAGTAAGCCTGTGTGTGTGTGTGTGTGTGTGTGTGTGTGTGTGTGTGTGGCTCGTTGTGGTGTAGATTGAATCTAGGACCATTCTACCACTAACCTACAGAATTTAAAATCGGAACAAGGAAACTTCTGACACTTTCTGAAAAAATTGTTAGGTGATTTGTTTCAAGTTTCAGATGACTCATGCTCAAGAAAAGTGGATATGTAGGTTTTGAATTAGATTGATTTAGTCTGCTTTCAGCATGTGAAACTAGTTTGCACAGTTCATCAGTGTGGTGCTAATGAGTAGAACACCCGATCATGCACACCCTGCGACCCTTGTCTCCTATGCCTCTGTTTGTATATCTCTTCCCACACTCGATCCCGGCTTGCCTGTGACCAACAGAATATGGCAGAGGGGACAGTATGGTTTCCTCGCTTAGGGCACAAAGGGCCACGAAGTTTCTACCTTGTTCTTGTAGATCATTGTGGAATAAGCTAGGATGGTGTCATGAAGACACTCGAATTCATGTGAAGACAAACCGATTTCTCCCTCCAGCATCCTGCACAGACTTGGCAGCCACGAGAACCCACCGCGCTGCCTTGGAGCAGATTTCCAGTCTCAGTGAAGCCTTCAGACAACTCGGGTCTCAGCAGATGTCTGAATGACCCTCACTGGAAATTCTGAGCCTCAACGACTCAGACACCAACTGGATTCTAGATTCTGAATTTCTGCTTCACAGAAACAACCAATATATTTCACCGCTGTTTTCAGACGTTAAACTGCATAGTGATTTGTTATGGAACACTAGGTGGGTTGGACTGAACTTCATTTCCATACTTTGCATCTGATTTAAACAAGGCCTTGAAATACCTAAACTCAGAAGCTAAACCCCACTCAGGGCCTGGCTCCTCATGGACTGTGAGTTATTCACAGAAGTCTTTTTCTCTGTGACTTCCAGGCTACACAGCTAGACCACCAGCCAGCTTCCCTGGAGGTTAGGTGTAGCCGTGACTGCCTTCTGGCTGGCAGAATCTGGAGAGCGGCTGTGATGCAGGAAGGTATGGGGCTTTCGGGGAGGATATTTCCAGGTTCTTCATTCATGCAGGCAGTGAATTTTAGGGCATTAAGGAGGTTTATTTAAGTAACGAAAGGGAGACTGGTTTTGCCAGGTGGATAAAATAGCCAGCCGCTGCCACAGTTAGGAATCTGAAAAGGAGCAGGAGGCTAGGGAGCTAAAGATAGAGCATGGGTTAGGGGGCAGGAGGCAAAGGGGGGTTAAGAGGGCAAGAGGGCAAGAGAGTGAAAGAGCAAACTAGTGGTGTCATTCACATTTATCTGGATTCTGTTCTTGTGAGAGTTTCTCAATCCTGTGAGAAGAGGGGCGATTGGAATTTTGGCTGACCTCAGGTCAAGGCCACTCCCCCAAGGTCATATCCATCTTGCCAGCCAAGTCAAGCCATGCCCTATCCCTACCTCAGCAGGACTTAGAACCTGATCCCTAAAGCCTCTCACACTTTCTCCCCCAGCACTCTTGTCCCCTTCGCCCTGACTGGAAATGTAATCTCAGGTCATTGTTGAACAAGGCACGGCCATCGACCTGGGTCCTTCAAAGATATGTAGCGCAATGTGGACTGCCACTTACGCAAGAAAAGAACTTTGCTCTGAAACCACTAAGATCTGGGGATGCCTTGATAATAAATTCAGCTGATCTTAATCTACCCAGTGCGTCCCATTTTTCAGACCCTTTTGGGAATCTTTATCCTGTAAAATTTTCCTTTCCTGGGCTGGCAATGTAGTTCCCTGACAGAATACTTGCTTAACATGTGGGAGGCCCTGGGGTTTGATATCCAGCACTGGAGAAAAATCCCTTCCTATGTATAATTCTTTGAAGTTAAATTCTCCCATAAACTTGTAAACAAATCTATTCTAATATGCTCAACAGGTGGGCCTGGATTAAGGTTTGAGCCCTGTAAGAGGGTATTTTGCATTTTAACAAGATCCACTGGCAGAAATGTTTTAAAAACAACTCTAAAGCATTTCAGGAACTTTAGCAAACCTCCTCTGAGATAGATTTCAGGGAACAGTGATCGAGTGACTTCAATCACAGCGTGCAGGAAACTTCCTGGTTGAGCAGGATGGCAGCACTGAACTGTTTTCTAACTGACTCCGTGTGACCTCCATCCACTGGGTCTGCCGCTTCTGGAGCTTCTGCACCTGGCCTTTGGTCTCATTTCTCATATGCAGTTGTACCTGGGCACCTTTATCCTCAAGTATGCTCCATACCCCTCAGGTGTCAGCATGAGACAAGTTCAGATAAAGTCATCTGAGGTTTTTTCACACACGCACACACACATCTCATTAGTTCTTGAAGAAAGACATTTTAGATTATTTTTTTTAATGAAAGGTAGATAAAAAGGAAAGGAAAGAAGAAACAAAATATCCACCTAGTGTTACAAAAATTATACAAGACTTGGAATGTTATCTGATCCCTTCCTTAGGCCTCCTCTGCGTAGGCCCCATCGCGTCTCTGTCTCTGAATGGCCAGAGAAGAGTGACTAGGGAGGATGTCATAATCTAGCTTATTAACATCCACAGGTGGCAACAGAGCAGTGTAAGAATGTCTTTGTAGGTAATAATATGAAAACATTTCTTTGGTAATAATGTCTCAGCCTGGGTCCCCCAGAAAGCAGGGCCTGAGGCAAAGAACTGATGTGGGCTTCATTTATTGAGAAGTACAGTCCCTGGAGGAGGCAGAGGGGGGACAAGTGGAGCGAAACAAGTAGGAGGGAGACACGCTGATCCAGGGGTTCCATCACCCGTGGTGAAAGATTTTCCCCTCAAGATGTCAACCCCTCTGAATTTCCCAGTTTTCTTGTGGTGGGAGGGTAGGTGGGGATACAGCCCTACAGACTCATTTATATTTCCTATAATTTATGTAAATAGTATCAAGGTACAGTTAAACCTTTGTGAGCATAATTCGTTCTGGAAACATGCTTGTAATCCAAAGCACTTATATATCAAAGCAAATTTTCCCATAAGAAATAATGGAAACTCAGATGATTCACTGTATAACAAAAATATTCCCATAAAAATGATGACATTATTGTAATACAATACAAAATAATAAAGAAAATACAATATATAGAAAAATAAATCAACCCACACTTACCTTTGAAAACCTTCGTGGCTGGTGTGAGGGAGACAGAGAGAAGAGGGTAACTGTGTAGGATGACTTTCACTATCACTAATGGAATCACTGCTGCCCATCCACTCAATGGAATCTTTTTCTTCTCATGCAACTTTAACAAGGAATCTATTCAGTGACACTTGCTTTTATCTCCTTTGAGGATTTCCCAGAAATGTGACATCACATTATCGTTAAGCAGATTAATTGCTTACAATGCTACAGCCTTATTTGGGTGGTGCTTTTCTACAAAATTTTGCACTGTTTCTCATATTTTACACATCTTCCTAATCTCATTTGTTTATTTTGTTTGTTTGTTTGGGAAGCTGGGTGTTTTAGTTACTTTTCTCTCGTTGTTGGGACAGAATATTCGACACCCAAAGTTAGGGGAAGAAAGGTTTATTAGCTCACAGTCTGCAGAGGTTTCAGTCTATAGTCCGCTGGGTCCGAGCGTGGCAGACCGGCAGCCGGCCGGCCGCAAAGTAAAGTGAGTAAAATGCAAGGAATGTATGCAAATAAGCAATGCAAACAAGCAGCTAGTTAAGCTTCTTCCTGTATCTATTATCTAGGCTACCTGCCCCCAGGGCGGCCCGCATTCCCGCCCCCAATTTCAGTCTCACATCCTTGATCCCAGCAGAACAATGCCAAACCGATCAATGGATCAATTTAGTAATCACACACTCTAGATCCAGCTATCTCTTACCACATGAGGCTTTGGGGGGACATCTAGACACAAACCATAACACTGGGGATCGAACTCAGGGCCCTGTCCTTTCTATGCAAGCACCCTATGGTTTGAGCTAAATCCCCAAGCCCATTCCTAGTCTCATTTGAAGTGAAGGATTCCTCTTCCTTTTCTCCACCTCTGCAGATGAGATCTCCTCCAAAACCTCTTGCTGCTAAGAGACTATCACCCACAACCCCATAGTGAGAGAGAGAGAGAGAGAGAGAGAGAGAAGAAACATTGGCTCTGTTGAGACCACTTGACATTAGCTGTCACATAGTACTACTCCTATTGCAAGTCACGGCTTGTTCAGCAAACTCAAATTTATTAGAAATCTTTGCTCATCTTGCAGAGCAATCACAGAATAAATTACTCTGCTCGCAATCCAAGGTTTTACTGTATATGCTTTTTTATCAGATGCTCCCCCACCCCCGGCATGATTTGAACACTCATCTGTGTCGTCGCAGGTATCAGTGGTTGTGACGTGCATCTCCAAGGGAGCCCTCGATGAGCTGCATCCTTTATGGTCCCGAGGGTCAGTGAGAGCTGTGACTTGCTTCTAACCGATAGAACACAGCTAAGTGACAGGATGTTATGCTGCTGTTCATTTCACTTTCACCTCATATTTAGATTTAGATTTTTAATTTGTCTAGAATTTATTTTGAACTGTGATATAAGGTTCTAAAATTTAAAATAGCTAAAACATAGTCTCAAAATAATTTATTGATTTCATTTCCCTATCACTTTATGCTGCCAGTTTTACCGCATACTAAATTCTTATATCTAGAACAGATTCTAGGTGAGGCAGGACTAAAACTGAAAACTGGTGAAAGAAAAAACTGCAAAGAAAATATAATGAGAAAAATAAAAAGCAAGTAAGGGAGAAGTTTTGGTCATGATAGTGGATAGATTTTTTTTTTTTTTTTTCAAAAGGGAGGATTAAGAGATGGAGGAGGCAGGTCGAGAAGAGGAATGAGTCGAAAAAGAATTAAGATGTTTTGTGTATATGCACCAACCCCAACAAGAAAGATAATCATTATACACTATGATATGTATTGATATAAAAATGAAAACTGAAGAAAATAATAATGATACAAATAAACATTGGATGACTTTGCTAAAAAAGAAAATAGAGAAAAGTTTGTTTTCTAATTATGAACTTCTTACAATGCTCTAAATATATAAATTTACAAAAGAGCAACTGAAGAAGACGCAGTGAATGGAAAGACATCTTATGTTCATGGACTGAAAGAATTAAATTATTCAAATGTCCACACTTCATAAAGCAATCTACAGATTCAGTGCAATCTCTATAAAAATTCCATTTTTTTTACAGAAATAGGAAAATAATCTTAACTTTCAAAGAGAACCACAAAAGACTCCAAGTAGTCAAAGTAACCCTGAGCAAAAAGAAGCAAGCCAGAGGCATCACATTACCTGATTTCAAATAATACTACAAAGCTGTAATAATCAAAGCAGTATGGTGAGCTGGGCTATAGCTAACTGGTCGAGCACTTACCTAACATGTGCAAAGCCTCAGAGTCAATCTCCAGTACCACGAACAAACCAACCAACCAACCAACCAACAAAACAAACCAATGAAAAGTATGGTCCTGGCATAAAGACAAATAGACAATGGAACAGAATAGATAGCCCAGAAATGAACCCACACATTCATATTCAACTGATCTTCAACAAGATTTCCAAGAACAAATGGAAAGGAGGTCTCTTTAATAAATAGTGCTGGCCAGACAGGATATGCACATGAAAAAGAATGAAATTGGACTATTTCACATCACATACAACAAATTTAAGCATAAGACCTCAAACTGTAAAACTCAGGAGAACTTAAGGGAGAAAGCTTCCTGACATTGATTTGGGCAATTATTTTTTGGATATGATCCCAAAAACACAGGCAACAAAAGCAAAAGTAGACAAACGGGACAGCAACAGATAAAAAAAACCTTCTCCACAGCAAAGAAAACATTCAGCAGAGTGAAGTACACCTAATGTTAAAAAATCCAGCCACACTAAGTATTGGAGTAGGTTTGAAGCAAGTGGAACACTTGGTGGTAACGTCCGTGGGTTATTGTTTTGGAAAAATATTTTCTTATATTTTCTAATAGCTTCTTATAATGTTAAGTATTTACTTACCATGTGATCCAGAAATCCTGCTCCTAGGTATTTGCCCTAGAGAAATGAAAGTATCTCTCTTGAAAACCCATAAACAAATGTTCACAGAAGCTTTATTCAAACTAGCCAAAACCTGATGCAATGCAAATGCCCTAATAGGAGAAAGCGTAAATAAATCACAGTGAATCCACTAGTTGGCAATAAAAAGCAGTGAACTACTGTATTGTCACATATAACCATGTGGATGGATATTAAAACACACCGAGTGAAAAAAGCCAGATCCCATAGCCTACCTACTCTGTGATTCTATTCATATGAAATTCTTGAACAGGCAAAGGCTGACTGGGCAAAGAATCATGGGGCACAGAGAGACACTCCCTTGGATTGAAATATTCTAAGTCTTAATCATAATAGTGGTTGGACAGGTGTAAATGTTTTTCAAATCCTCACAAATAAACATGTAAAATGGGTATATTATGCTGTAAACAAATTACAACTTAAAAAAGCTGATTCTTAAAAAATATTTTCATTCCAGAGGGATATTTTTATATTATTAAAACTGAAAAACAAAAACACTGAAAAAATGTTTACCATACAAAGGAAAACTTTGTTAAATAATAGCATAACCCCATGTTGAAATATCACATGTTTATTACAAAATATGTGAAGAATATTTAATAACATATGAAAATGATCAGGATGAGTTCTTCTGGAAAAAAGAGTCATATAACTATATATGATTACTTTTCTTTAAAATTTTCAAACCAGCAATTATTACTTGAATTTTATTTGTGTTTACATGCGCCCTGATTATTTTTCAAATCTTAGCCAAATACTGTTTAACAGCATAGTCCCATTCACAAATCACTGTCTTGTCCAAGGATCACTTTTCTGTGCTTGGCTTTTTATTCATAATTGCAAAGATAGAAAACATAAGTACAAAATCTGTGTCTTCACAACCTAGCAATATACTTCTTGTCACATAGAGATATACATTTTGCTGTCATTTTTGTTTAACAGTATTGACATTAACCAGATGCACTAAAATTATATTAAAATTTCGGTATAAATAAGAATGCATTATGTTAAGGATACATTTATACAATGTTTACTGTGCTTGTTCTATTTTGAAGAGTGTTCATGAGTTTTTGCACAGTATACAATTTTATGTCCAAAAATAATTATAAATAATCAGAAGAAATTGGATTTGATTTCATCTAACATATATTGTAAGATTTTATACTTTTGTCTTTGTGATTATTCATGTGTCAGAGGTGAATTTACTTTGCAGAGTTAACTCAATTCTCTTTAGTTTAAGAAAGAAAAGCAGAAATGGAGCCCTGGCCATACATGGTAGGAAAATGAAAGATTAGCTCCATTTGGGCTCTACAGAGTTAAAATGGTCTATGTAATTCAGGAAATGAATATTCCTATTAATATTTTAAGAATATTTTACTTTGGTGGAAACATTCTCACTCCTGCCCAGATGTCATTTAAGTCAGTACAGAATTCAAGGTCTTCCTCATCCAATACCTGCTTCCACCATTTACTAACACAACTTCAGGCAAGGTACATTTTCTGGGCGTACAGTTTCTTCTTTTGAAAAATATACCAGGAGAGTAGTATCTTTCTTATAGATATGTGAGCATTAAAACATTGAGCATACTAGGTGTGGGATATACGAAAACTGTAGTCGGTAGGTGGGAACTATTTATTTAATATGTTATTAATACTGTTTATACATAGTTTTCCCTGTAGAGTTGTGACTTAAAGGGTCATGGTTGTTTTTCGTTGATCTATTCAATGGATGTTTACCTGACACCTATCACTGCCAGAAACCACACTGGGTGCTGAGGCTACAATGGCAAAGACAATGAACAGAACATTAGCTTTTAAGGAGCTTTCAGTCCAGTGAGGAAGATAGTTAACAAATAAAAGAAATTACAGGGGGAAAATGCTAAAGAGCATGACAGGGAAAGGACCCAGTATGGGGGTGTTTTCAGAGAAGGATTCTAAACTGTGAGACTGACACTTGAGAAATGAAGACCAAGGCATCGAAGAGCAGAAGGGAAGAGTATCTCAGTGACAGAAACAGTGGGAGCCGGATGTCAGATTTAACAAAAGGTCTGGTGAGAGAACGGTCTGAAAATGAGTGAGGGGCGGGGAGGCAGCCCTCAGCTGGCCTGAGGGGCCGGGTCTCCGTGATGAACTGAGGAGGCTGGCAAGGAGTTTGCAGAGTATTTGGAGTGCTGCGGGAAACCACGGAAGGAGGCCCAGCAGAGGAGTGGTGACGTGCAACTTACAAAGTAATTAAATAGCATTCTGTGGGACTCTGAGGAGTGGGTTTATTTGAATAAATCTTAATTATTTTTCTAAGTGTATCATAAAAGCTTTCAGTAGTGGATTTTGGAAGTTCGAAGCCACAGTGGAGTATAGTAATTTCTCAGCGTTGTCAGCCAGTCTTGGAATGCTGCTTTGCCAACCACAGGAGATCACTGTGGTTTTTTGCTTTCCTGATTTTTCTTTGATAGTCTCTTCTTATCTTTATATTCTTTAGAGTCTGTGTTATTATCACACTTAAGGTGGTCTGTCATGGGCTAATGGTGCATATTATTCAACAATAGCATCCATGTTATTGAACATGCTTTTAAAGCTTTTTTTAAAATTTGGAAATGTGAAAGTTGGCATTCTGTTTTTAGTTAATTTTAACAGGATTCAAAAAAATCCAAAAGAAGATACTTTCTTGAATTACAACCTCAAAAGGATTTGGTAAATGAAATTTAAATACACATCCTAAAAGGGTTTTTTTCTTTTTTATCAATCTCTTTGCTTATTTAATTGGTTGAGAGTTTTAACAACAGCATTTGGATTTGGATTGGTGCTGGAGATTGAAGCGAAGACCTCACACTTGCTAAGCATACCCTCTACCTCCAAGCTACACCCCCAATGCTCATAAATCTAATTTTTTTCTGATTCTTTGTAGAATTTAAGGCACAAAATACATTTTTTATCCAAAATCATGTCTAGAATACTCATGTAGAGTTTAAATATTCTTATTCCTATATTCTTATTCTAAGAATATAAATATTCTTATTTTCTGAATATAAATATTCTTATTCTCTTTAAATAAGAGTTCAAATATTAGAAATAAGACTTAAGGATATACGTTGTTGTATCACTGATGTTACTGATTAGTAATGCTGGAAATTTACGTGATTACCCGATGCTTAATTATTGTCAAGTTTAAGGATGTAAAAAAAATAACCTTGAAATAGACATTCAATGATTTGGCTTTACAAATGCTGAAGTCAAGGATAAATAGCAGATTTTGTCCAAATGTGAAGTCTCAAACTAAAATTTAATGCATCTCCACTTACTGTTATTGTTTGCAGCAACAGAACTTTTTATTATCATCACTATGCTTGCTAATCACTAACTGGTTTTTCCTTCATTTTAAAGTTTTCTCTATTCTTTCTTTAGGACACTGCTCCATGGGAGTAAGGATCCTGTCTGTCTGATTCAATAACACGACCCTCAAGCCTGGAAATATATCTGGCACATTTTGGGATGTCTGAGTGAATAGGCAAACGGATGAATGGATAAATGCTACTGTGATATAGACAAAAATGGCGGGAGCTTGAACTTTTGCAAAAGATATGGAAAATAAGAGAGGTTTTTCTTTTGTCGTATATAGAGACAACAGGACCTGCTAAAGGATTAAATACAGGAGATGAGAGACTATCATTAACCGGGGTCGACTGCCAGAGTTCTGGTTGGAGAAACTTGCGTATCCTTCAGCATTTAGCTTCCAGCCTAATGCATAATAGATTCCCCTGAAATGCTGGTTAAATTGGTGATTGACTAAGTTTGGACTTTGATAGATTAAATTAGTAGCTATGAAACAGAGAAGTATTGTACCTATAAATATTCTGGAAATGATTTCCCCAAACCTGACCACACTGCTGGCAAATGGTGCTGTCTCTTCCCTGTGGCTGAGCTCTGAGGGCGGAGGCCGCCGAGAGGCACCATGTTGAACCCCACTGACCCTGACAGACATGGAAGTGTGATGAGCATTGCTAGCATTTAACTTGTGGTTGCTGGAAAGGTAAGCAGTTTGCAGTGTCTCACCTTTTCCTCTGGGGAACAATGAAGAACACTAATTCAGAAAAATACGGCAAATTTTCAAATTAATTGTTGGAACAGTATCTGAACCATGAAAAATTCAGTTTCCAAAAGAGGATTTCTAAAGAGCATACGGCACTAATTGTCATAGAGTCCTTGTTACATTTTTATGGATTTTTTCATTTTGTAAAGCAGCGATTCATTTAAAAGAAAAATTTGAACAGCAATTCCAGCAAAAATCTAAATTAATACAGACATTAGCCCAGGCTTTATGCGTGTAATGTCGGCAGGCTGCATGCACTTCTTGTTCCTGTGGACACTACCTGTACGAAGACAATGTCTGGATTTCCTTGGTCCTGGAGCCAGTTATTATAATGTAAACCTTGAAGTTCATTATGTGGGCTTCAAAGGCCCTTCAGTTAGCCAAGTTTTCTTGCCTGATTTCTTAAGCCATCTAAATACAGCAGTAACTTGTACAATATGGAGTCTATCATTTTTCCTTTTTCAATGATTTTACAAATAATGATGTATAGAGTTGAGGGAAGAAAACCACTTCAGCACATAGCCACCAATCATATCTTATTGTTTTCAAAGAATGGGCAAGTGTTATTCTACACTTTGGGTTAAACGAAAATTTAAGACATTTGCTAGAGTTACATGCACTCATGTAGAAAAGTTTCATTTTTTAGAATCAACAAAATGATAGTGTCTTCTTCAAACTTGCCTTATTATATCAAATCTTCATTGCCTGTTGTATCAGTCAGTGCTCACTTGAGAAACAGATTTAATATAAGATATGTAAATATGTAAGGATTTACAAGGTAGGCTTACCATGGCCGTCTGCAGAGGCAGGTGCACAAGAGTGCGAAAGAGCCGTCTTCGTGCCGTAGATCTGAAGGAGCCAGTCCAAAGCCGAAGGCCTGGTGGCTCACTGTAGTGTCCGGTGTGAGTCCGTATCAGGAGGCTGAAGGGTCTGTGCCGGAAGCCAGGAGACAACGTCCGAGATGAAGGTGAAGACTGGAGGTCCTCTGAAGCAACAGAAGCAAGCATTCCGTCTTCATTTCCCTTTGACTCTATCTGAGCTATGTGGCTATTGATTGTTGCTCTCACACCCAGAGTGGGTCTTCTGTGTTCAGTAAATCCCTTCAGCCACACCCAGAACTATACTGATTAATTAGCTGGCTATTTCTTTCTCGACTTGATACAATCAGTTAACTATCACACCTGTAATGATTTCGAAGTGCCCTAAGCATGATCTCCTTTCCCTGCCCATTCCCGTGACCCTGTTCTCATTTGTTCTATGAACTTCAGGTGACCACCAGGTGCTTGCAAGGTGCGAAAACACTAGGCTTTGAGAGGGAGGCACTTGATTTCAAATGGGGGCTGAACTCTATCCCCACTGTTTGACATCAGGAAAATCACTTATCTTCATCTATGCAATGGGTTTCCTAATACATATCTTGCAAGGCGAGGATTAGAAATAGGGCTGTATTGCAAAATGGGCTCTTATATCCCACATATTAAACCTTTCCATTTTTCCTCATTTAATAAGTATGATGTCTAGGCTGCACAGCAGTCAAACCGCTCTAGAAATCTCCCTGACCTTTGAACACTGTGTGAAACTGTATTGGTATTAAAAACAAAATGCACATATATATATGTTTACATATATGTATATATAATGTATATGTATGACATACTATAAATGCATATATAATATGTATGTTCTGATACCTGAAACATATATAAATTTTCTGAGTGTTGCTGTTTAGGGAAACATGATCTTAGCATTAGAAGACCAAGATACAGACCACTAGGAATTTGTATTCTCATAGTTGGTGCAGCTGTGGGCAAAGTACCAAACGAGTAACTTAATAAACATGTTTATAGTTTAGAATCTGAAGGAGAATATCTTATTATCTATATTGTGGGAGGCCATGTAAGATCTGAGGAATGGTAGAAAAAGAAATGTATATGTAGAATATCCCCCCAATTTATGTAAGATTGCAACTTTTCAGACAGTACAAAATATGTACTTCTATGTTCTTTAGAGTACCTGAAACAGTTGGATCCTTAATTATATCTAGAAATAAAATTCCCATTCTTATGTGTGACTCACTTTTTAATGTTCTCTTAATTTCTGAAATTTTGGATCACAAATACATTTTTATAATCACAAATATTCTAGAAAGAGGTCACAGCCTGTACCTGACTCTGTGGTGGGGTCTGAGACAGACAAGGCACGGATAGCCGGAACCTGAGGATGGTATATCATATCTCATTTTGGTCAAATGTTCTAGTGTTTTTCCTGTAGTGAACTTTCAGCCTGAGCTACTAACAGAAAATTAGAAGCATGCTAGTGAGCATGAACCTGCAGACCTTTGAACGTAATTCCTGTATCAGGGAGAATTTAGGAACACAGGAGAGAATTCAGGGCTTAGTCATCCAGAGAGAAGGGAGGCTGCTGCCCAGGAGTCTGAGGGCAACCTGTGCCTCAGGCAGAACTGTAGAGTAACAGAGCTGCTGGGAACTTCTGCAAGGCCCAGAAGGTTGGCCTTACAACCTCACATCAGAGAATCCCAGCATGCTCTGAGTGTAATTAAAACCCACCTTGAGAGGGGTAATACAGTCTTTTGAATGCCCAGAATATTATATTGAAGATTCCCAGATGTGGTTATTCATTTAAAACTAATTAAATGCCTACTATGTGCAAAAACTCTGGCCCGTGGCCATAACCTGGCATTTTGCATGACCTTGAGTCTTCTTTTCTCAAGACAATCTGCCAGAATAATCCTGTTGTTACAAGGGAGAGAAAAGTGCTCTATTTGTCACTTCCCAGTTGAAATGCTTCCATCAACCTTGAATTACAGGAAAAGTCTCCTGTGCTCAGCTATTGTTTGCATCATCATCATCATCATTATTCCAGGCTCCTGAAAGGGAGCTGAGAGTGCTTCTTTTAATGCCAACTGTGATTTGCATGTTCATAGAAGGTTTGAAGTTTCAGAAATTAAATGTCGGGGTGTAAAATTTTCTTGAAGGAAGAAAGTATGATTGCATCGAACTTTCAAAGTACAATCAAAGTCTAAAGGAAATATAATTATTATTGTCGGTTTATCACCTCAAACATGTTGTTGTAAATGTCATTATATCAGATGAGTTTGGTAACAGGTTTTCCATTTTGCACTTTATTTGACAAGGTGATTCATTGTTTAGTGCAGTTTAAGATGTCAGTCCTTCTGGAAGGAATTGAGCTGAGCTGATGTGCATAAGAACATTCTTCCATCAAAGTATATGATTAAAGAAGAGTTAGACTCCTGAAATACCGTTTCCAAACTTGCTTTGAATAAGAGTGGTTTCTTTGTCAAGATGTAATTCATCACAGTTTGCCGCATCTGGGAAAATGCACAGACACTACATGCTATCTCTGGTACTTTGTAGAGCCCTAAGCCCAGGCAAGATAATTCTATCTTGGGTAAGTTTGTTGCTATCATAGAAGCCTGTCTGGTAATTGCTGTTGTGTTTTTCGTTTTGTTTCAAATAAAATATCTCACGATAAATGAAGGTGATGAAGCAAATTATTCGTTTGGCACCACGTTATGACACAAGGCACCCTGGATCTCCATACGTCGATCACGCAATACTAGACACATCACGAGAAAGCGCCCAGGTTTTGAGTCCTGCAGAAGAGCCAGAGCCTTCTTTCTGCTATTTTGAAGATTCCACAAGCATTTCCCTTTTTCTGTTTGTTAGTTTCTGACATCAAAATTGTAAACAGGAACATAGATCTTTGTAATAAAGAACATTATTTTATATATGTATCTATAAAAGGCCAGGAACTGGACTAATTGGTGTATTACCTCTCATATTCAAATCAATCTAGTAAGTGATTTGCATCGCATTATACAGCTGGAGGATCTGAAGTCTGAACAGATAAGTAATTTGCCTAAAGACATTCAGACAGCAAGTGTAGAGTTGGACTCCAAATGAGGCCCCCTGACTGCAGTGCCCAGAGCTCTTTTCTTTCCCATGGTTACTGCGTGTGTCCAGAACACAGCCAAATTACATTTTTTTTTTTTTTTTTGGCAGCCTGGCCTACAGGTTTTACCACTTGTATAAGTGATGTCTATATTAGTATACACTATATGTATTTTAAAAAATTCTACTTGAGATCTGGCTACTAGTATCTTGTTTTAGAAGTAATTGCACATAACCAATGTAAGCTGTAAGGAAGAAGATTCTTTTCTTCCTTTCCTCTGATTGAAGTATGTGCTGATTTCATCAAAGGTTGAAATATCCCAGGCCTCTTATGTGGAAGTTACATGTAAAAGAATTTTTGAACATCTTCCAAATTACATTATTTAAAATTAACCAAGTGGAGGGTGTCATGTGATAAAATTCCTTGTTTAAATCGTACAGTCTTTTGATGAGAGATATAGTGAGAAACATTTGAGAATATAAAATAATAGGTATTTATGTTGCTGCCATTAAAAGATGACAGGTATGTCATAGCTGAATAATACCCCCAGAATGATGAAAGAGGAGGTAGACTTGACACTTAGATGGGTTCAAGGCTGAAATACTGTCAGGTTCCCTCAGTTTTCCTCAAGGGTAGGAAGTCCAAGATAATTTGCAGGACTTTACCCCTGTCTCAGCTCTCTAGCTTGAAGCTGGAGTCAACACATCAGATTTTGGATCAACTCAAAACTTCAAGTATTCAACTAAGGGAAAAGTCTTGGTGACTCTTCATGTTACTGAACCAGAAGCTTTTTTTTTTCGGTGCTGGGAATCGAACTCAGGGCCTTGTGCTTGCAAGGTAGGCACTCTAACCACTGAGCTAACCTCCCAGCCCCAGCACCAGAAGCTTTCATGCATGTGTTTATGTGTGTTTGACTATAGTTGTTTGAATTATATTTCAATGAATAAAGCCATCTCTGGATAAGAGAGTTTGTTTTCACTTTAATGAAAAAATTTTGAACATAAATCTGCATGCATATATTATTGTCCTACATGTAGTAACCAACAAAGTTACATTTTGTGGTTTTAAATATACTAGAATTAAAATAATCATTATATATATGACATATATTCATATAAAATCATTATATATCATATATACGTATGTTTAATTATATATATATTATTTACACGAACATAATTTTTATATACACACACACAATTTCATATGTGCTCAGGCTCTGGTGCCTAGGTTCAGCTCTCAGTGCCAATTCCATAGTATTCCTTATACCTTCAGCAAGTTATTTATTTTCTCTATTCTTCAGTTTCTACATTTTAAAACAGTACCTAATCTGTAGGCTTTTATGAGTTCATATTTACAAAGGACCTCGATGAGTATTTGGGCACATAAGAAGTGCTATTTACCCATTTGCCTTATAAAGATTTTCCTATAAGCATAATGATCATAATGTATTATAAAATGTGCAGAGAAGCATATTTTGAGAAGCATTAACTCTTTCTTGGAATTTTGCTTATTTTTTGAGGAAGTAGTTGATAAAATTTGGAGATAAGATTCTCTTTTAAAGGAAACTGGCATGTACACCACAATAACTACAGAAAGAACCAGAGGGATGTATGCAGTGCAAGTCATTATTCTGAATTACCGTTCTTGGAGATGGTAAATGAAATTGCTTGGAGAGTTAATCTAGTTGAATACAGACTGACCTTGGACAAGTTAGCAAATGTCCCTGAGATAAAGATTCCTTCTCTATAAACAGGAATACTACTGTGAGTACCTGTTAGGTTGTTAGGAGAATCAAGTGAGATAACACTCGCTGTATTACTTACCTTTCTAGAGTCAGTGGTTTGCAAGAAAGCAGATTTAATACAGGACATTTACACATTACAGCATTCACACACACACACACACACAACACACACACACACACACACACACACACACACACACACAAGCCAGATGCAGGAAGACTGCAGAGCATCTATGCACTAGAGATGCAAAAGATCCAGTCAAGTGCTGGGAACCCACAGCACTGTCCCACGTACGTCCATGTCTGCACTAAAAGGCTGAAGAAATCTATACTGGAGCAAGGTTACAACACTCACAGCAGAGATGAAGACCAGAGCTCCCACAAAGTGAACAGCAGCCATCCCTGATGACAGCAAGGCCCCGAGCTCCTTCCGCGACAACAACAGTCGAAGTTCCTCCGGGAGAACCTGCTGCAAAAGAACCTCTCCTGGGAAAGAGCCGCCATTATCTTCTGCTCCCATTCTCCTTTGTACTGCGTTGGCAATAACCTTCAGGTGGATCTTCTACGCCCAGAACCCCACCAACTCAGTCCAGCTGGGCCTTCCTGCTCAAGTTGACCACAGTCAGTCTACCACACTCGCTAAGCACTATTAACTCAATAACAGCTATGATCAATATTAGTATGGGTAATTTTGTTAGTTGAGACCTTTATTTCCCTTATTTGAGAACATTGACTTTCATTTGTGAGAAGATAAAGGAACTGATTAAAGAGTATAGAGAGCAAGTTGGGCAACTGCAGGACTTCTGTATCTGAACAAGGTTCCAAACCAGGACAGCGTCTCACTGGAGACAATATAATTAAGCCTCTATAAATAGTTAAAGATAGGATAAACAACCACTATCCTGGATATTTTTTGGGGCTATTAAATGTAATTCTGGGCTTGAAAACCAACCTGATGACCATTTTCTACTCCAAGATTCTATTTGTAAACCACAGACCAGAGCTTCCAAACTTAGTTCTATGGGACGCCAGAGGACAGAGCTGAGGTTGGACCCTCTCAGCCCCCAAGAAAGTCTGCAATGGTGGGATGTTGAGCAGGTTAACCTAGGCAGCCTCTTCCATTTACTTCAAGGTATGATGTCATCACTTGATGTCTGCTGTGGGGTGAAAAATCTAGGGAATCATTGACTTGGTTGTGTCGCGTACTAAAATATCTTACATCTAAATACTATATTTAAATACAAATGTGTTGTCATTTGATGAAAGACTTTTGGAGGCCCACTACAAAGCCTTGATACACACATGGGAGCTGGACAGGAATGAGGAAATCAAAAAAACTTACAGCTTTCATCATTCAGACTGGTTAAAGGTTCTTTGGATTTTTCCTGCAGTAAAAGGAATACAAGAAAAATCCAACCAGAACATTACAATGACGTGGCCAGTGTGACAAGATCCATATTTCCATAGCAAGTGCTGATGGCGCCCATCTATTTTCAACAGTCTATACTACAAAACTCTCAAGTGATGTGATTCCAAATTTCCTTTACCAGAAAGTCAAACACAACCTTCCAAATGACAGGAAATAGATCACATTCATCTGGTTCTTCGAATTTTCATCTTTTTCTTCTGTGTCTCCGGTTTATTTGGTTAGGAACCTTATATTTGATCATAGCCAGAGGAGGAAATCTTAATCCCTTTGTTCAATCATCTACCAGGCATTCATTCTTTTATTTAGTAAACATTTAGAGATGCATATATTTATAGAATTATTCCTAAAAACTTTAGAAGATCCAAAAAAGCTGAAAGCTAATTCAGGCAATTAGATGCCTGCAAGAATAACTATAATCCCAGAGAGTATATAAGAGGAGGCACGAGGATAGATCGAGAAAATAGATTTTGGACAATTGGAAGAGAGTTAAAAAATCAGCATGCAGCGTGTATTTCCAAAGATAAAATGCAGTCTTTCAGTCAGGAGCATTTTAAGACTTTTCATGAAACTTATTGATTTATCATTGGTCATTGAATCCATAAAAAGGCCTAAGTGTATGATCTCAACTTAGATTCAAGGCTTATAATTCTCCTCCCGAACCATTACTGCTGGCCAATAAGGCACAAATTAACATGGAGAGGAAAGGCCTTCTTTTTGACAGATGAACTGTCTATTTTAAATGGCATAAAGCAGGGCTGGATCCCAAGTGCCCTCCTTTTAATTTTATAACTGAACAAATTGGTTGTCTTTCAATGACCCAGCCGCAGTGAGCCATGCGCCTCTCATGTGTTAATAATGTGCCTTCTTATGTGGTTGCAGAGTTGTCTTTGACCAGCAGTTCAACCTATTGGCCAACTTATGTAAGAAAAAGCTGTAAATATTAGTTCTCCTAAAACCGAAATGACCAGCTTTGGCAGGTATGCTTTGATGTCCAGATGGATAACATCAAACTGATCTCAACTGATTGTTGTATTTAGTTCCCGAGGGTCACAGTTTGGGATTTACCTCTTCAACCCTTGGGATGCAGCTGATCTTCAAGTCGTACATTTTACAGGAGTCATGTTAAGGGTCCCCTGTGGGCAAAGGGAACTTCTTATCCTTGAGAAGACCATTTCAGACCATCTTTTTTGTGCTTGATAGTACAGAAGTCTGGTGTTTCCATCAACAATTTGTGATTTATTTGAGGAGAATTGTTCTTAATCAATTTGAAAGTGTTCATTTGACTCACTGCTGTACAGAGGTGAAGTGACCTCCTCACAGTAAAATAAATGTATCAGAAAAGTTCTTTTATTTTCACAAGAAAACAATGTCTTTGTCATCTATACATCAGACCTTTTTTTAATCAGCAATCTGTGAGTAGAACTGGATAGTAATCGCAATGTTGAATTGTCTACTATTCATCTTCTGTCAAAAACCTGGTGCAGACTATCTGAGGGAGCCACCAATCATTCATTGTCAGATTCTCCAAAATCCAACTATATCGTGTCCTCAGCTCTTCTGTATGCTTGTTATAAGAAGTAGCTCTCCATGAATTTCTTTTTTTGTTTAAAGATTTACACTGTATTGTCTATTAAGGCATTCAATGGCCCTTAAATAGATATAGAATAAATTCCTCCCAGTGTTTAGATGCAAGAGGAAGTTACTCTTTTTAGTAGACAAAGAATATTCTCATTGGTCATGTTTCATTTACCTAGATTGCTGGAGAGCTCAGGGTGAATTTCTATACTTAGTTCCAGTATTTTTCCTTAATCTAGATCTTCATTAACTATTTCTTCACCATTTTATTTCTTGGCTTGTGTGTCTTTTGTGTTGTTTCCCACTTGTGATTTTGTTGTGAGCTGCATTCATTTACCCATCACATTTAGAAGTAGAAACTGTATAAGTACACGTGAAAAATATCATCTCTTTGACATATATGGGTAGTAGATCAAGCATTCCTTTAGGAGTGTGTCAGAAAGTGTGGGCAATGTTCTATGTGCAAAAGACTAACCTAGGATATATGGTACTCAGACTCCCAGCTTCTCTTCTAGATCTATTGAATCAGAATCAAGGTGGAAATTGGGAATCCTTGTTTTCACAAACTTCTCGGGTGAGTCTTCTACAAGTACAGTCTGGGAATCACTGGCCTAGGCGATTCTCTAGTTGATGCATGTACATAATTGTATCTTCCTAAGTTGGTAAACTGCCTTTAGGAGGAAGGTAAGGCTTATGTTTCACCAGAATCTTCTACAGCACTAATAGGACATTCATTTAGATACTCACGAAGAACTTAGTTGATTAAAATGTTTGAGGCAAAGTGATAAGCACTGTGAATGACCCTAAAATGAATAAGAAATCAGGGAAGTTTTACTTCCCATGCATGAGCTATGGGAGTTGGCATTGCAATGTGAACAGGATTTTAAACAGGGTTTCAAAGGACTATTGGGAAGGACTTTTCTAGTCACATTTGGAAGATTGGGGTGAGGAATGAATTAGAGATACCCCAAATTTGAATCTTGAGCAAATGAGAAAATGTTGGTGCTATTATTTGAGATAGGAAATGGTATAAGAAATGGAACATTATATATTGAACTTTAAAGTCTCAAGACCTAAGGAAAGCACCCGGTGGAAAGAGACTTGGATAAATGTACCTAGGATTCCTGAGAAAGCAAAGCTAGCCATGAAGTACTGGAATTACACACCTAGAAGTGAGTTGAAAATTTAGGAGTAAAGAAAGAACTTAGATAGGAATGATAGAGTGAGAAGAAAGGAATGCTTTGAAGGAAACCTGGAAGGAGATTTGAAGTAGACAAGGGAGGAAGGAAACACATGGGTCAAAAGGGAGGAGAATTTTAGGTTTCAGAAAAAAAAAAAAGAATGACTTTCGAGAGAAGTCTTGAACATCAGAAACTTCTTTACTGTTGCATAGGATTATAACATCCTGAGGAGCTGTGGATCAGTGGTTGCAGTACAACGAAGAGGGCAGAGACAAGACTCTAGAGGAGGAATAGATGAGAGGGAAACATCTAATTTAAAACTTCTGAGAAGTCTGATAATGGAGGATTGTGATAGGAAAGGAAGTTTGAGGACAGGACTGCTCCTAGGCTCCATGGCGCCTTACGGAATGTTAGAAAATGCATCCCTTACTCTGGGTAGATGTAGTCCCACATGTGGGCTGTGCAACTTGGCAAGCAGAAGGCTGGCTGGATTTCATCCTGAATGGCTCCTGCAGCTAGGTGTTTTTGTGCAGTGCACAACACTACTGAGAGAAAGTTTTTGATGACAGCAGATTTTAAAGCACATTCCTAAGCCTAGGAAAAATTGCCAGTTGTTGGTAGAGGTGAGGGTGGCATGGAATGTATGTAAGGACAAGAGGCTAAGGAATTTCAAAGAGAAGCATGAAATCTAGATTCTCAGACAATGAGCAGAGAAGATATGGCCATTTTTCTTGAAATGTTTTTTGCAAGTCATTAATTCTTTTGCATAATATAGGCATGAAATGGAATCTAAATCTCCTTCTGAGTTATTGAAAAGATCCCAGAAGTTATTTCAGTGAGTGTCATGTAGTTATAAAAAAGATTGGGAAAGATCTATATGAAATAATGTGAAGTTTTTCTAGGGGATACTATTTTTAAAAATCAAAGGCAAAAGATACACAAAGTATGATACCTTTTGGGTGAGAAATAAGGGCAATGGAATATATTGTATATATGCTTTTTATAGAAGAATGGAAGAATAAGCCAGAACATTATGAGTTTTCATACTTAGAAGACTGGGAGGAAATGGCATGGAAGGCGTGGGGAGGGAATAGTAATTTTTTTAGTATGATTTTTTTGGTATAGTTTCAACTTGGAAAGCTTGTTAATTATCCTACATATTCAAATAATAAAATTAGGTCAATAAGTATGGGGGGAGAATATATAACTGAAATTGAAAGGAACTGAAATAAACCTAATTTTAATTATTTTAAATGAATAATGTAACTATTGAAAAGAAAAAATAAGCAAGGAAAGAAAGAAAGGAAGGGAGAGAGGGAAGGAAGGGAAGAGGGAAAAAAGAAAATTTTAAGTCCTTATGAACTTCAAAACACAATCTTTACTTGTACACCTTTGGTATTGAGGTGTATGTGAAAAGCAAAGATGGGCTATGTAGAAATATCAAATGAATCCTGAACTCTTTTGAGTAGAACTGTTTGTTCTAAAGCAATCCTGACACTATTTTAAATGTATTATATTTTACACAACAAATAAGTATAAGTGTTAATGTTGTTGGTATCCAGGCCTTTGATGTCATAAGGACAGAAATACAAACATGGATTTGGGAAAGTCAAGAAAGAATCCTTTGGGAGTAGATTGAAATCACATTACCTTTGTGAATTCCTGATTTCTAAGATAAGTGTGTGTATATATATTCATGTTTATGTGTGTATATGAATGTGCCTTTGTAATATACCCATATGTGTATATACTTTCATACATTTCTTAGCTCTGTTAGCTGAAGAGTGAAAAAGGAAACATACCCCAGTAGCAGTAAGAAGACCTAGCACTCAACTCTTTTCTCTAATGTCATTCTCCACTGAAAAGAACGAAGGTCTCTCAGAGAAATGACTGATTCAAGTGCTGGGATTTGGGGCTGAGAGCACAGCTAAGCACTTACTTAATGTGTGTGAGACCCTGGGTCTCACTGGGAAAAAAAAAAAAAGATTAACAGTTGGGACATGTAGGCACCACATAAGACTGGAACATTTTATTGTACCAGAAAGTAAGGAATTGCTTAACAGATCTCGTAGGAACACAAGAGGCAGATTAAATTAAAAGGCTTCCACTGGCCGAATCTGGGGCAATTTGAGCAACCAAAATAATGTAAGTAGAGTCATGAATTATAAATAATTGGGGAAGAGAGGAATTCATGAGTGTACATCTATGATGAATAGGTAAATAAATGAGGGTGAAGGTAAAGTTCTAGGGAATACCAAGGCCAACCAGTACAGGTGGACAGACTGTTAAATTTAGAAAAGGATAATTTTACAATGATCTTGGTAAGAATTAGAGAAGAATTATCAATACATGCTAAATATAGGAAAAATTTCAAGAAGGACAGGCTATGTGCGTGATTTTACAGTGGTTTCCCATAAAATGATCCAAATGAAGGTCTAATGGGAGAGATAAGGACACCGTGTTTCTATAGATATGGACCCTGAAGAAGACAGAACATCACCTATGCAATATTTCTGCAGAGGACACATAATTTCAATGTAATCATGAGGAGAGATCAATCACAAAGTGAAGAGTAATCTACTTTTTTAAAGAGAGGCCTATTCTTCAAAATTATTGCCATAAAAAGACAAATAAAAGCAAATTAAAGGAAGCTAAAGAGATGTGACATCTAAATGCAATACTTTAATCAGGTACTGAAGGAAGAAAAGTAACATAAAAGATATTATTAATAAAGCTGACAAAATTGGAAAGATGAAAACATTGTATCTGTAGATATTTATGAAGATGATAATTATAGTTTGGTTATATAAGAGCATATATCTATTTACTCTATAGGAAATATACATTGACGTAATTGGGGATAGAGGTCTTGTTACCAACAAATGGTTCAGGAAAATGAAAACCAAATAGAGAGAGAAAATGACAAAGTACATGGGATGAAATGTTAACAATAAGCAAATCTTAATAAGAATCTCCAAGTGTTCTATTTTTATGTTTATAGTATTCTATAAGTCTGGAATTATTTTCAAACAAAAAGTTAAAAAACACTTGTCTATTGCTATTTTAAATGCTTATAGTTGCTGTGTTGCCACTCATGAAATCCAACAAATATAATCCAAGAACTTTTGCTGTTTTAGAGACTATCTCTTGGAGAGAGAGAAATTTTGAGGTAAAGCTTTTACAAACTGTGGCCTCAGTATTTACTCTTAAAGCTGGTATACCTTTGTTGGGGGAAAGGTCCATGGACAGAAAAGTCACATAAAGGACACTAGGAAGCATAGCAAAACCCGTATTTTTATTTCATTAAATAGAAATTTATACTTTTACTTTACAGAATTCTCTCTGTACTGCCTTTTCAGCTATGAAACAAAATAAGTGTATGAGAAATTACATATTTTAAGGTATTTCTCAAGCAAAATATAATGATAAAATGTACATTGCCACAAGAACATTAATCTCGTCCATAATTAACTATTGCGCTTTTCTTTCATCAGGCTCTGACCTTTAAGGTGTTCCTGTTGTGTGTGTTTTTAACACCTAACTTTTCTGGAAAATGTGCAGAGGTCATAATGAGGCATAATTATATACAGTATATAATTTTCTTTGGCCTTTTTCAAGTGCTAATTTAGCTATCATTTCTTCCTATAGAATTTTTATAAGAAATACTTTTTAAAATGAAAGTCTTTTCTCCAGTTTTGGCATGATTTATATATTCAGTAAGTATTTAATACACACAGGAAATTCAGCAATGTATATATGGATGTGAATTGAACACTGTACATAAATCTATATTTATATAGATGGCAAATGAGCTTTAAAAATAGCTTATTTTCCTCCATACATGGTGAACCTCATACATGGTGAACATGTTAAAACAGAATTTCCTGAGTAGTTCAGGGGTTTTCGTTTTCTAAGCCTTGCCATGAGCATCATTAGTCATTCGAGATTGGCAGGTGTGAGAACACAAATATGAAGCCTGATTGGATTTTCACGTAATTTTTAGGATAAGATAAATTTCAGCAACTTGGCTTTCCATATAAAAGGATACCTTGAAACAAATGAACATATATGCAAACCAGCAAACACTCACACAGGAGGAATTATTTGTTTTGAATTGCTTAGAGTAAGCAAACTGATCAACTAACAGAACCAGACTAATTCTATAAATCTCATAGTATTTTTTATAAACCAGTGATTAGGGAATACTGGGATTTAAAGAGGATCTTAACCATTTTTATGTGCCTAATGCTTTCAATCATTTTAAGTCCTTGGATAAATTTTGCTGAATAATATTTTCTGCCTGTAATGTCTCTTTTTTTAAAGAGTTGGGATTTTTAAAAGGGCAGGTTAGGGCCGGGGATTTAGCTCAGTGGTTAGAGTGCTCACCTCGCAAGCACAAGGCCCTGAGTTCAATCCCCGGTACCAAAAAAATAAAACGACAACAATAAAATGGCAAGTTAATTGTAAGTAAGGTAAAGGAAATTCTTAAATAATTTTAGGATTACTTCTTGTTAAATAATGTATTTATTCATTTGCATCACATTAATAAAATCCATTGTTACATGTCTTCATGGTTTGGGAAAAAAGTCCAAATTTACGTCTGGGGATCCTTGTCAAATTTTCCCACATGAAATGAAGGAAGGGAGACAGAACAATGACAGTCAATAAAGTTGATGAGCATGACAGCTTATGTGGTAGAGACACAAAAGGCTTTGTGTACACCTGCAAAGGTTTGATGTTCCGTGTCTTTTGACTCTGTGATTAACAGTGGACAAAGCTACCTGGGCTAAATCATTAGGACTGGCCATTTTTCCAGTATAATGAAGCCAAGTACCGTTGCATTTTACACTTGCTTTTTGAAGTCACTTGTTCTCTGAAGAACGTACTCCCCAGAAATCTCAAGCTCTTTGTGACCATGTATCAGCTGGGGCTGTTCATCCAGGGAATACCCTGGGTGGATGCTCTTGTTCTTTGAGAACTTCTTCCCAGGATTTGGGGCACCTCATTTTAAGCCTCAGATTCAGGAATTCTTAAATAAGACATCACATGGTTTAATAAAGTATCAAATGCAGGAATAAACTCCTGCTTTAAGAATTAATTAGATTGACTTTAAAATTACCCTTAAAGCAATGCTACTCCAACCAACTTCCTTGATTGAGAGAAGAGGGAGCAGAGTATTCTCTGCCCTGGAAATTCTTTATTAATGCTTTGGCTAAGGCCAGGAATGTCTCTGCTATGTCTGAATGTCTGTACCACTGCCCCATCCATGTTGAAATGTTATTAACCCTCAATGTGGTAATATTAAGAGTTGGGGTGCTTTGGGGGTGACCGCATTGTCAGGCTAAAGCTTTCATGAATGAGATTAGTGCCCATACAAAAGAAGTCCAAGGGAGCTTTTCCATCAACCCTTCAAGCATTAGAAGATGCAAGAAGAAGCCACCATCCATGAAGCAGAAAATAGTCCCTCAGCAGACACTGAACCCTCTGTTGCCTTGACCTTGGTCTTCTCAGCTTCTCAGCTTGCACTAAATTTCTTTTGTTTATAAATTCCTCAGTCTAAAGTATTTCGTTATAACGATTCTAATGAACTAAAACAGTATCGTATGTGTGAACACCTTTCATGTTCTATGTGCCACACTGGAAAAGAACAAAGTTCCATTATGCAGGTCCCGATGGAATTCAAAATACGAGGACAAATAACCTCTGCTTGATTTCTGCTTTGATGCAATCCCATTAATCAAGGGTCAGAATGGTCTCAAAGCACTGAGCGAAGTATCTTTGCCAAAGAAACCTTACTACTGTGGGTTTAACCCACACATATCGTTTTATTGTTTTACTCTGGAGATGCAAATATGTGGCAAGTCTTGAATTAAAAGGCCATTGCTCTGTGGAAGATGTGTGATTGTTTTAAAGAAGAAGTGGCTACAAGGCTTCTTTAAGTATTCCTTTGCCAGGCAGGTGACAGAGGGAGGCGGCAAGGCTGTCACAGGTGAATTCACGAAAAAAAATGAAGAAAGATTGTTTCCATTGAACGCCTTTTATTTAATAAAAGTGTCCACCTATGGGCATAGCAGGGATTGTGTTGAATACTTATTTCCTTGGTACTTCCATTTTTATTTATGATCAGCAATCAGGAAATGAAGATGTACCATATATAATCTTCTGATCACGGTTTTATCTTCGCTAGGGGTGAAAAATAAATTCGAGGAAACACTGTGAAATGGCATGGTTTAATTCCTTGGGTTGCTTTAGAAAAGCATTTAGAGAAAGGATTCCAATTTATTGGTGCATTGAGGCTGGTGTAGGCTGTGTCAGGTTTTCTCATGATTTTGACTGAATTAGTCTATAACTGACGAACCCACTAAATCGATCAAGAAAAGTAGGGAACTAAATTTAAATTCTTAAAACTATGGATGCATAATACTCTTTTAGTTTATGAAACAAAACATGCCTTAATTTTCTAGTGTAATGTGAAGCTGAAATTGAGACAGCAATAAAAGCTAGAAAGAAAAATATCACAAATTCTTCTATGTTACATTGACTCTGCAAATTGGAATTTATGTACCTATAAGAAAATTGTATCAGAATTTAGAATACCACAGACCAGGGATCAGAAAACTTTCTGCAATGGGCCAGATAGTAAATACTGTAGGCTTTGCAAACCATATACAGTAGTTTTTGTTTCAACTACGTAACAGTGGTTACAGTGTAAAAGCAGCCATATGTACGCAAATGCATGTGGCTGTGTGCCAATAAAACTTTACTTATGGACCGAAATTTGATTTGAATTTTGAATACAATTTTCACGTATCATGAAATATTCTCTTGATTTTTTTTTCCAGGTAAAAATCATTCTTGGCTCACAGGTCAACCAAAAACACACGGTGGGCTGGATTTGGCCTATCGGCCATGGTTTACTCATGAGCTATAGCAGTAAGTTGTTACCTTCAAGACACTACAAGACTATCAGTGACTCATTCCCTCTTCATTAAAGTGCTGAACAAAATGTCACCCATGTGCTACACTTTACAAAACAGTTCATCCTGCGTTTAATGAGAAAACACCTGGACCTACGAATATTATGGATCATTCTACAAAACTGGATTGGACTCTCCAGAGTTTTCAGTGCTATGAAAAACTATAGAAAGGAAGAATAAAATCACAGGAAATTGCTCAGGATTAAGACAATGCAGAAACTTAAAGCAATAACATGGTCTTTGTTTGGTTCTTGGATTAAAAGAAAAATAAATGAAAAAGGACATTATTTGGGCATTTAGAGAAATTTCAATATGGATTACCAGATGATAGTACTGTACCAGCGTTAACATTTTGTCAGTGTGAAGATGTTATTGTAGACTTGTAGAAAAATGCCCTTGTTCTTACGTGATATGTGCTAAAGTCTTACAAATGAAGTGTTACACTACATTTGACCATCTTGTGGTCTGCGGGTTGGACAAGAAATAATGGGTAGTGTTTTGACGTTTTCATCTAGTTTGTACCTATGAATTATAGAATGGGTAAAAGTTAAACCAGATGAAACAATCAAGAAAATCATCAAGCTCAAGTTCTTAAATCTTAAATTTAGGTTGTTCTCTTGTTGCTCAAGATGTATATTTATTCAGTAACCAAAAATCTGAAAAATACTTTTTTCCAGTAATTAAAACTCCTTCACCACTTCTAGTAGACAGAGCCAAGTTATTTTGCAAACTATTTTTATCACCAGATTTTTGAAAATGTAGAGGAACTAGACAAGAAATAAAGTAAACGTGGTCATAAAGGTCATAATCACAATATTCAAGGACATGAAAGGCACTTTCAGGAGAAAAATGGTAAGCCCTTTGGTGATAGAAACCATATTTTAGTTGCCTTTGTATGTTTGATGCCAAACACAGTGCCTCAAACAAGTAACCTTTCAATGCATGTTGAATGACTGAATGAATACATGTGAATGAATATATGAATGAATGAAGATGGACTCTGTTTTCTATGGATACAGGTTAGGTTTGGAGTCAATGTAAAGGAAAAGATTCAAGATGACTCTAGCACTGAACTGGGCCACTGAAGGAAGCTGTGAATTCTTATTTATTTATTTATTTATTTATTGAAATGTACAATAATAGAATAAACATATTTCGAATATATTTTTAGAGAAAACTAAGTACTTAAATGTCCACTCTTGCACATGTATTATGATGAAGACAGTTCCTCAGTTTCAAGGATTCTGTCTGTTGAAATGGATCTGAAAATCACGACACGAGGAGGGCGGTTGGAGGGACAGTGGTTGGGAGAGAATGAGTAACCAGTCTCAGTTATCTTCAGGATTGCCATGAGAAATGGGGAAAAAAAAACCACTCTGAGTTCCTCTGTAAGACAGAGTGAGGATCAGTAAGTGGGGTGAGGGCATCCCGCAGCCTCTAGCAGCCTAAGAAAGAACATTCTAACAGGGACATGCTCGGCAGTGGACTAGTCCACCTCTTTTAAGAGATAACGAAACACTGTCCCAGGCAGAATTGTGACTGTTTTTAAGGGAAACTGGGGGTGGTAGCAGCTACACAGCATGTGAGATCGAGGCTATTACATCTTTTCCAACCAGAAAAGGCATTGTTTACTGAGCCAAAAAGTCAGTCTAAAAATCTGGTGTTAATACTAAGCAGATAATTAATAAATACTTTCAACACATAAAGATCTCCTATGAGCATACAACAGATAAATAGAACATTGTGGTCAATTCATCCTTTGACTGTTTTACCAAAAGGTGCAGACTTGACATTAGTTTCCATCCAAGAAAAATTTAGGTTATCTTAGTAGGTGAAATAATACCATATCTCAACAGCAGTCCAAAATACTCTTAGGTATTTCAAAGACTCCAGGATTTATTCTTTCTCTACACGCCAGGTCACTTTTCTGTGTACTCTATTATTGTCTCAAATCTGGCTTATTTTCTATAGCTGCCTCCTAACTAGACAATTATTTCTAATCTCTTCCCCCCGTAATCCTCCGGAACACTGCAACTAGATGCCTGCTAAAACCCTCTGGAACAAATTACTAACTATCCAAAAGCCTAGAATGAGTCACCCATTTAGAAATATGAATGGAAAAGATTAGCATGGGCATAAAAATACAAACAGTTATTAAAGTGGTAGGATTTTAGGTAAGCAGTGTTTAAATGTTCTTAGTGAAGTGCTAACAAATTTCTAACTATAAATAAAATCAGGTGCAAAACAAAGACTCTACAAGGCTTTCTTACTACCTAACATTCCACACACCAAAGTTCTAATGTAACTTTTTAAAAGACCTTTCATTCTCTTATTACCCTTGCAATAAAACTCTGCTAACATTTCATTGTCAAACTTTCTGCTCTCTTCTAACTCTCATTTTTCTTCCTTGTCCCTCGCTGTTGGTTCTCTCTTGGTTCCTCTTTTCACTCTATTTCTTCTCTTCATCCTTAAGACAACTACTGCACGCCATCTGTGTGCTCACCTCATCCCTAATGTAGGTACACCTCCTGAGGATAGGGCCTCTGTTCTTCATTGCATTCCCTGAATCTAGAATAGTGCTTTGCAGATAAAAGATACTAATGAACTAGCTGTTGAATGAATGATTGTCATTTCTGTGACTACATGAATCCATAATATTCTTTCCCTTTTTGAAATCTCATATAAATTGATTATATATTGTGTGTGATTTTATATTGCATTATATCTTTTTTCTAGTCATGTTCACATTTTAGTGTAGGTTTCTCAAGATGAAATATATGTCATCCATGTTATTTAATTCAATATCTGGACTCAGCAAATTTTTACTGAATACCTACTATGTGTCAGGCACTTTAGTAGGAGTTATAAGTTAAAAACTGTATTTAACAAGACTCAGTGAAGACCAAATGGAATATTTCTCTGCTGATTTCTTTTACACAAAATAAATATACCTGAAATCTATAGTCTAAATAAAAATAATAGTAAACTTTTCTGTATTTTTATACCATCTTTTTATCAAGCTTGTTCAAAATAATTATTTAAAATAAATTAAGACATACAGAACATCCTGAAATCTAACATTAAACCATTAATAACTAGAAATAAAAAAATCTAGTATAACTTTGAATTGGTTTAGGAGAACTGGCCTTCCATCGTTTGCTGTTTCAAGATCTCTACAGAGGCCAGAAAGATTTTGAAAACTGTAAAGGTTTCATGTCTAGTCTGTAGTTTAATTTTAAGCTTCTCATACAATATGGATATTTTGGAAGCTGCTACATGTTATATTTTCTCAGAACCAGATGCAACAATTTGGTAAAGACACAGGTAGAAGAGATCACTAATTTTCCTTTTCCCCCAATAGACTTTTTATTATGCCAATTTTAATTATCATGCATTCTAATGGATTTAAGGCTTATATTTTCCACATCACTAGACATCACAAACATGAAAGCATTTTATACTGTCATTATACATCAATGTTTGTACTTGGTTATACATATATACAGAAATTATTCACACATCTTAACCTTGCTATTTCCTCCTTTCAAAATAACATAATTTTACCATGAAAGCAGCTTTTTAATAAATGGTATAAGAAATACAGCAAGGCACACTTTAAAAAAAAACAAAAACTCTTCTCATTACCACCTCAAGAAGCATAAAAAACAAAAATGTTGTGCATAATTTAATAGTAGAATGTCACCAGTTTATAATATACAACACTATTATAGTTGTTTCTTGAAGTGCTGCATAGATTATTAAAGTTAAATAAACAGAATGGCGCTTTTGAGAGTTACTTAATTTTGAAAGAAGGACTAGTGTTTCTTCTCTATGCTGCAATCAAATCGAATGTTGGCTTTTCAGGTAAAACCTCTTTCCATAAACATACGCATCATACCATAAAAAGATCCAGATTGAAACATGAAATTGGTCAAGTGCGGGCAGGGGGCGTCATTCCAGACAGGTGTGTTTAATGGACCATCAACTCGGCGAAGGGTGAAACGTTAAAGAGCAGATGGGGCGGGGCAGAGGCCAACAGAAAAGTCCTGCTCGAGAAAGAGAGGGTTGGTAGAGGTAGCTTGGGACAGGAATCCGTGGGAGAAAAGCAGCTTTGCTGAACTTCAAAGACGATCACCTAAAGAGAACCGGTGCACAATCCAGATCACAAGGCTCCTGTGGACAAACTGCATTCAGAAGGAAGATTCATCTGGGGAAAGTCAGTGTGACAACGGCAGTGAGGACGTGAGGAAACCGGAGACCAGCCCAGGGCAGGAAGATGAAGCCAACCCTGAGTTGCAGCCAGACTATCTATAAAAAACAAAAATGTGACAACAACAAAAAAAGGTTTCAGAAATGTCTTTTTCATTTGCAAACCCAAGCCCTCTGAGAAACCTTAGAAGGCTGCCATTTGGGGACTACCTACTAATGTTCTGAGATAAAAAGATACACAAAATATAAATAATGATATCAGTAGCCCAAGGTTCACATTACTTACAAAAATATTTCAGTATAGCTTGAAAAATATATTGTTTCTTTTTACAAAAGACACAGTATCAAAGAAAACAAGAAAAATCAGCGTTGAACTTTTCTCTGGGTCACCTCTTTGGTGGATGACTCAGTTTTAAACACTCAAAATGGCTTCAAATCTATATGAAAATGTGAAGCAGCTGATGCCAAGTGATTTGGGGAACATACTGGCGATGATTCAAAGACTGAGAACCTGGGTTGTCAGATTTAACCCTTCTTTCAGTGACTTGATGTATGATCTTGAACGATTCCTCTATTATATAGTGGTGAACTATTTATAACATGGTGATAATCCTAAATGTTTCAGCTCCTTGCCTATAAAAGGATATAATTAAGACTTCTGGCTCAAATACTAATGTATTTCATTTAAGGTACACACAGCATTGTGGAAAGGAAACTGATTCAATTATCTTTGTACATCTGATGGCTGGTACAAATCTGTTCCAAATTCAATCTGTTTTGCCTATTTCTAAATGGCTAAAAACAACTGGCCAAATGTGAGGGACATCTGAATTCTAGGTTTAGGCAAACAGGATGCAATTACTTCATTTTCTCTCACCACCTCTCAAAGCAGGCTTTTGCTTGTCTGGGTTTAAACTAAATTCTGAAGTCTGGTATCAGGATGTTTTATTGCCTGTTTAGCACTAATTATTCTCATTCTTTCGGTCTTGCTTTTTCATTTTCCTACAATCTTGCAACTTTTACAAGATCCAGAAGAACATTAACAAAAAGGGGCTTGGCTGGAGGCACAGGAAGCTGGAGAGAGCTGAAAAGTTAACAGGAATAGGGGCAGATAGACAGGAACAGATGTACCAAAATGTGGTACAGTAAAATAATGCAGTAACTCAAGAAAGCATGGTACATTGTTCAAATGCTGAAGATATGACTCATCTAAAATCTGGCCACTGAATAGGGAATCCTTAGGTGAGGCAAATCTGGTCTTACTAAAGTAAGCTGGCATTTAAATTCTTTCTGGATAATCAATTCTTTCAAAGTGGCCTACTTGGAAACATGCAGGCCAAAGTGGCAGAGGCACAAATGTGGTGTGTGTCACAGAAAAAGAGAGACAGAGAGAGAGAGAAAGACTATGTCCAATAAAATCTCTGTCATTTACCTTGGTGGGTCTAGTTATTAGTAGAAGTACTGGCTAACTAAAAATCACACCCAGCAGAATCTTGACTCATTAAAGTGGTTTTCTAGTTAAATTTGGTAAAAAATTAGTACATAATTCCAAAGGTAGTTTCTTTCTTTTTTGTTGTTGTTGATATTGTTGTTGGGTTCTTTTTTGTTTGTTTGTTTGTTTGTTTGTTTGAGACAGAGTCTCACTCTGTGGTGCAGAGAGAGGCTGGCCTTGAATTCACTATGTAGCCAGGCTGGCCTCAGACTTGCTGCCTTCCTCCTGTCTCAGTCTCCTGAATGCTGAGATTACAAGTGTACACCACCATGCCCAGTTGCAAAGGTAGCTTCTTAAACTTGCTTGACCAGCTTTGGGAAATATCAAACACTTAGTGTCGGTCCAATTAAAAGAATGGGAATTTGTGTTGCATACATGAGAAATGTTTGCTCTTACAGCTTTCTCAGTTTGAAAAACTCATTAGCAGCACTTTTAACTGTATGTGTGTATACTTAAGCACTCATAAATACAAATAATTGCCTAAAATCTACAGGCCACCAACACACACACTCAAGACCAATAAAGTAGGGAAAGATAATGAAGCTAAAAAGTTCTAAAGAAAATATATGCATTCTATGTAGTGTTACTTCTCATCCTAAACAAATTCTTTCTCTTTTACACACACACACACACACACACACACACACACACACACACACACACACACACACAAAACCATAACCCCTCCCTCCAAAGAGGTATATACTGGGTGCATATGATGAGTTAAATTCTTATAGCCTAGGATTTATCCAGTCTGAAGTTTAGGGTTAAACCATTTATCAAAGATCAGAGGCTTATGATGAGGATTATGAAGAAATAACTGTCAGAATACAGCAAAAAGATTAGTGCAAAGTACATCTCTGAGGCAGGTCCTAGGAGGCACTCCAGACACACGTTATGTGCTTCCTCCAAATTAGGCAGAAAGAGCTGGATCTATCCAGTTACCTTGCCTTTGATGTGATTTGCTGTAACCGACCTCTCTATTTTTATAGAAACATGACACATAAATGAAAATACTGAAAAGCACAGCAGTGTGCCTGGAAATCGGTGCAAATGCATACTGTTAGATCACGTTAAACCTTCTCAAACAGTGTCAGCGGGTTTTTAATTAGAACGCAGTAAATAAAAACCTTTTCAAATTTTTTTGAAAAAAATTTTCATTACTGTTATAGACTATATCTTCTAATTTATATCTCTTCTAGGGGGAATTACAATCATTTCATCATCTGAGAATTTATTTCTGGGGGAAAAAAAACCAGAAATTGAATTTGGTGAATTGTTTGTGTCCTTACTAAAAAAAAAATCCCAAGTGATGGTTTTCAAATGGGTTTAAAAGGCAGAGTTCTTTCTTTTGCTTTTTTGAATCTTGCAGGAAAAATAACTTCAATAAATAAGCTCCTACAGACATGAAACCTCATATGTACCAAATAACTTTACTATATTTTCCTGAGTTACATACTGAAAGGTTGTCACCATTTTCAGGTTCAATAACTTGTCCTGCCTTATAATACTATAGGAATATGTGGATATTTACATTCAGGAATCCATTTCTAATGACCAGAGGAAAACTCAGGCATCCAGGTTTTTTTTTTTTTTTTTTTAAGTGGTGGGAAAGTTTATTTTAAAAGGCAAAAATGGAGACTGGGAGAAAAACTGGCTCTGCAGAGCGAGCTTGGGCCGAACAAAGGAAAATGGTGTAAAAGCAAAAATAAAAGTATTTGGTGCATCTGGGAAGACACAACATGGGCTCTCATGGAAAAGTATGAGAGCCCAGATGTTTTGCCCATGTGACACTGAAGGACAAAAAAAAAAAAAATAGTCCTGAACAGGACACTATTTAAATAGCTTCAGGCTGATAACAGGTCACTTGGGGGCGGTGTAAGTTCTGCAGAAGTAAAATCTGGTTGTTTCTCTCCTTGCCCAAGATAGGGCCAGGCATCACTGGGGCTCAACAGAATATTGCTGACTGGCTGATATTTTCACACTGTTCCTGCTTGTAAAATGCGAGGATTACACAGAAGCATCAGCATATCCACTTCCCTCATGTCTGAAGATGGAGGAGCTTATCATTTACATTTCATTTCAATCCTATGTCTCTGTAAAGGCGAGACAACTCTCCCAGAGGATCCAGAAGCAGAACGTGTCCCAGAGGTCCTTCTGCAGTTCTGGAGCCAGTACGACTGGTGACTCTGGGTCACAGTCACACGATGTCATGCTCGGAGTGGTGTTGCTTTCAAGCTTTTATCCCCTTTCGGAAAACAAAATCAGCCAGGCTCTACCAGTCTCTCTGTGGTGGTTGGCAGAGCCGGCAGTGCAATCGATTCTAATAGAACTTGTTTTGAAGCAGCTTATGGAATTGCAGTTACTCTCCCTTAATGGTCAGTTTTACTGCATACTGATGGAGAATGTGATTATAGGGTGGACACGACTCACAGAAAATACATTTCTCTCGCTCTACTTTTGTTCTCACTTGCAGCCAATTGTAAATAGAGTCTAAAACACAGAAAATTAGTTGAACTCTATTAGGACATGGGATGTCTTTCTTCAATTTTGCATACTGAATTTATTTTTAGGGTATATATGATACAGAATCCCCCCTCACTCCCCATTTCTAAGAACTCTACACGGAATTACACATTTTAATGAGCTTAGGGCACAGGTGTTGCAGGAAAAAAATAATGATGTTTGCCATTCATCTTTCAAATTAAATAATGTGTTTTTAAATAGTAACTTTTTTCATAATACATTATGGGAACAACATTTATCTGTCACATTTTAAAAGATGTATTTGTAATAAATGTAAATTACTTTTAGAAAATCAGTAATTAGGCTCATCAAAAAATAAACAATCTGCCACAAAAAAGATAATCTTTAGCATAGTTAAGTATAATAACTGTTATTTGAATAAGTTAACAAATTAGGGTAGATTGCTTCTGTAATTCATTTCCTATAGCACGAGTTTAGGTTACGGCATTAGGCTTCTGGAGTGGGGGGTGGAGATGGCATTAGGCACCTTATACTTTGGTGAAATATGATTCTCACATTTGAAAGCTCAATTTTTTTTTTCTTTAAACTTGATTGAGAAAGCATATTCATCACCGGGGCTTAGAAATGAGAAATAACAGAATCTTTGTGTCACTTTTAGAGATACATCATCATCTCAGAATTATCAATCAATAGCTGTCTTATTAAATATGAAGAGTGGAATGACTTTCTTAAAAAATTTGATGGAAATCAGCCTGTCACCTTCAGGCAAAATTCAAAAATTCTGTTTTTATCAAGACGCCATTAACTTGTCATGTATTCTTTCTGCATTTGCTTCCCATGCCTGTTCTCAGTCTCTGTGTGGATAAATAAGAGCCTCTTCTTTAACATCAACTTCCCCCTCCTGTTTGAATTCTCAGACATGGCCATGATTAGGAGCGGTGACAGCACAGCCTTCTGCTGGGGAAGCAAATGTGATGATAGTTACACTAGACAGGAGCATAAAAGGAAGGGCCCAAATAGGAGATGCAGCCTTTAGCCTAATCACTGTTCATCTCCAGGCGCTGAAGGGAATGGGCAGTCTGCGCCGCCGGGAACTGAAGTGGGGAGCGTTGCTACTGGGCATGCATTTTGATCACAGGGTTTAACCGCAATTTGGATAACCTCCTTTTCCTCTCTTAGTGGAGAAATTTGAGGCCTTAAATTGTTTGACTACTCCCTCAAATTTTGTACTTAGCTTGCAAGAATGACGAAATAAAGATAACGTCACTAGAAAAAGTCAATATTTTCACTGTTTTTCCCCTTTTGTTTCACAGATACTTTCATTGTTTGGAATATTTCTTCTACCTAAATGTCTTCTTCTGATAAATATCTGCTGATGGCAAATCATTCTGACCAGTCTTTCTTCTGATAGTTTGTTTATGCAAATTCCTATTTTAAATGAGGACTTATACATACCTTTCGACAAGAAGATTTTCATGCTTAGGGGAGCATTACATTCTACCTATGCATATTTCTATGTGGTTCTCCATGAAGGTCTACAAGATTTTCTTCACAGGTTAAAGACTTGGGGCTGGGATGCAATGCAGTTTGGTCTTTTGGCTGATTTGCTTTCAAGGAGAGGTCCTGAACCTTAAATTTGGCTGAAACAGCATCATGTTCCTCTAGCACTCCTGATTCACCTGGTTTTCCTGAACTCTCCTTCTCACTGGCCACCGCTGAAGGAATAAACTCTGAATTTTCTGCATAGCCACTGGAAGTTTGGGGCAAATCATCTGCTTCCTTTCTAATGTCAGTTCCTTTCTGAGGAAGAGGTCTTGAAAGAGACAATGTGTCTACATTATCAACTAAAAGAGAAGCATCACTGAATTTAGAAGAGCTTGCCGTTGCTTGTAGGAGCACTTCGGCTTCACTGGGAACTGCAGATTCATCTGGAGGGGCACTAGAGGAACAGGGCTCCTCTGCATTAGGGTCATCCTCAATACAGGCCTCGAAGAAGCATTCAATGTCTTCCTTGTCATCTAAGCCAGAGTCGATCATGTCTGGTGGCAATGGAGTATTGCTCTTCTCCTCTACATAACTGGTGACCTCCCCACAATCACTGTCATGAGATGAAAGAGACAAGTAGGAATAAAAGTCCCCTTTTCTCAAATGGATGGGCCGGTGAGAATGTTCTAACACTTTCTCTTTGATTTGAGTTAATGAAGTGGGAGCAGCCACCTCATTTTCAGGTTGAGATTTACTTTTCAGGGCTGTCGAAGCCATGTCAATGATTTCCTTAACAAAGTCATGTACAGAACAATCTTCAGCATGCTTTTGATGGAAAACATCTGGCTTACAGTTGCAACAGGAAGCACTGTCACTGATAGAAGCAGTTTCCTCTGTTTTGTTTTGTTCAAGTGCTGGGCAGCAACCAGCAGCATTTCCATCCACACTTGGGATATCACTAGAAGATTTTGCTATGTCACCATCTTGCCCGTTGTCAACTCTGGTTTCTAAAGCCAGCTCTTGGCAGGATTTCTCAGTGGGAGTGCAATCGGCCCCCTGATTTTCAAAAGGGTGGTGATTTGGACATTCCTTTGGAAGATGTCTAACATTTGGGGCAACAAATTCCTTTCCAGCAGTATCTGAATCATCTGAACCATCCATAGATGCTTTACACTTAGAGTGTTCACTTTCTGAAAACTTCTTCCTACTTGAACGAAGATTCTCTGATGCCTTTGAAATTCCACTCAGCTTATCTTTTTGCCTTTCTGGAGTACTTTCAATATTGCCATTTTCCATATCTGCTACATGTGGATCTTTATTAACTTTGAAAATATTTTTCTTGTTTTCACTCTTTGTTCCCGACTCATGGATATGGGAAGAATTCTTACTATTTCCATTATTTTCAGAGAGACATTTTATGGAGTCATTTAGAAGGGTCTCAATATTCAGGGTCTCAGAGGGATTGGTCATCTCACTACTGCTTACATCTTTATTGCCCTTTATTTCTTCACTGAGACTGCATCGTTTCTTATCTCTTGTCAAGGAAAGTTTTGGCCTAATCCAGGTCTGCAATTCATTCTTTATATAGTCCAATCCTGACATCAAGTTGCATTCTTCATAAATTTCATCATCCGTTGCAATACTGGAGTCATCATCCTCATCTTTGATACACAGTTCTTCTTCTGTCAAGGTGAGCGTAGAGCTCGAGAGAAGGTCACTGTCGTCTTCATCATCGGTGCACGCGGAGGTGCATGAAACATTAACAATCATGCTGACATTGACATCACTTTCATCAGCCACAGAGCGATTAAGGCGCTTCCTAAAAGATGCATTTGATTCTGGGATCTTGTTCTTGTGTAACACGATATCCTCCGAGCACAGAGAGAGTTCGTCACTGCTGCTAAGTTCTGTGAGAGACGCAGCCGAGTCTTCATTGATAGAAGATGCCATGTCCAGTGACATCTGGCCCGTAAAGGACATCTTTTGGGAACTGCTTTGAAGAGTGATATCAGAAACACTTCGCTTTATCTTTTGCTCTGAGGGGCTTTGGATATTCTCCAAACGATTCAGGAGATCTAATGTCCTTTTACTCAGTTCACCAACTGAGCCACTGCTCACACTTATGTCCCCAGAGCTGTGACAGCTAAAAAGATCTTCATTGCTTTTATAGGATGTCAACCAACTTTCCAAAGAAGTACTTCGCTGGAGGCTGTCACTCCCATTTTTAAAGATGCCCAATCCAAATAAATCGCCACCCGGAGAAAGGGACTCAACAGATGAGCTACGAGATAAAAGGGAGAGTTGTTTGGCATTCTGAATGCCAGTGAATGCCTTCTCTATGTCACCACTTTTGTATGAGTTACGATCCATTTCATGCGATGTGCTTGCCAAAACCTTTTCATGGGGTGGTGCATTTGGCTGTAACTCCGAAGCTTGGTGTTTAGATTTGCAGGATTTTTTATCAAAATAAAAACCACGAAGAAGGGGATCCTCCACATGTGCCTTTTCACTCTGTGACTGTTTCATTATCATTGGTAATTTGAGTTTTGAGCCTTGGAGGTACGAGTAATCATAAAATGTAAACACATCATGTTTTCCTTGTAACTCTTCTCCCAAACAATCAGGGGTATGTTTGGTAACACTGTTTAAATCTCGGACTTTTCCATTTACACAACCCACTGGTGAAATGGATGACTGAGAGCTATTTGGAAGCTTAGTGCATTCTTCCTCATCTTTAGATTTTTGCTTTAACATATTAACTGCATCTCCGACTTGTGAGTCCAGATGTTCAGTTTCAGGGTTACTTGGGGACCCATCCACCACACTGAGCAAGCACATTTCAGAGTTGGTAGTCATTTCAGTGTCTCCTTCACTGACAATTCCGCTCTCACTGCCAGAATTCTGGCTCACGTCTCCACTGTGGCATGGGCAAGGCTTTACCAAATTGGGACCTCCTAAAATATCTGGCAAAGATTTGGTAGATGAAAATGAAGAGTCTTTACTAAGACTCTTAGTCAAAGCACTAGGCTGTGTCATGCTAGTGAAGTTTGAATTGTTTTTTAGAAAAGGTAGGTGGCTGTCCTCATAGAGTTCAACATTGTGGAGGCTGTATACTTGGTAAATATGTGGACTGGAGGGTGCAGTGACATTTGAGGCATACTGACATCCTTCATGGTCACCTGCCCCCTCCTCATAACCAGGATCCTCACTACTTGTCTCTTCACACTTCAATGAAGACATGACAGGTTGGGGTTCTTGATCAAGGTCAATTGGTTCTTCATTCAAACTAATTAACTTGTTACTTATATCCATTTCATCCCATTCCAGGGCATCCTCATTCATCCCATTTAGGTCCATCAAACCAGGATCAATCACATTCAAAGTCTCCTGTGAAAGAAAAGAGCACAAATGGAGAATTAGGGAACATAAGCAGGAAAATTCCATCCATTCAAAATCTCTTGGACATCAGAAAACAAAACTACATGAAACATGAAATCAAAAGACGAAGAATTGTTAACTTTATTCCTCTGTGGAATCACATGGTAAAACTAGTGAAATTGGATTTTCTATTATGTAATTTGTCAATGAAGGCATTAACATATATTAAAAAGTAACATTATTAGTCAAATTTTAATTTATCGAATTAACCATTTCCAATTGATTGTTCTACATTTTAGGTCTTGGATTGGGGGAAAATAAAACTGTCTGGTAGATCAAGATAGAAGAGTACAGACTATGATATTCTTTTAGATACATTCATTATGGGAATGAATGGAGCACACCTGTAATCCAGCACTCAGGAGGCTGAGGCAGGAGGATAGTTGAGAGTTCAAGGCCAGCTTGAACTCTGTGAGACTTGTCTCAAAAAGCCAAACCAAACCAAACAAGCCAAACCAAAAACCAACAAATCAAACAAACAAAAACCCAAAGATATATTCACCATCATGCTATTCTAGCTCCTGATTCTATAGTGGAATATTATGTGCAGCCACACATGGCAAACTCTTTTGCCTATATTTCTGGGTTCTCTGTTTGAAGGAGCTTTCGTCTAGGGACTTAGAATAGAGTTATAGCCACTATGTAGAGCCATTCATGAGCCAGAGGATCCGTCTATCCCTTCTTCTTCCTTCAGGGCTTTTGCTTGTTCAGAACTTGGACCTACTTCCAATCAAACCCAAAACAAATATCACTGACTGTTTTTCTCTAACCCTGGATATTCCACAGCACGTACTTAGGCACATTCCTCAGTCCCTCTCATCCCCAATTTCTCTCTGTGACAGAGCTTACACTTTGATCCTTGTTCACTGGTCTCACTGCTATCAGTCCTGCCTTTATTTCTTTGGTTCTTCCCTCCATCTCCCTTCCAGCCTCAGAATAGTAATTATCTGAAGAATGCCCTGATTCCCAAGGTTGCAGTATCCCAGACTCTCTTGCAATGGTCTCCACCTGTTTATTCAGAAAGCTTGATCCTTCTTTGGACTTCTTGGTGTTACCCCTACTTAGGTAGAACTTGACGCATTCTGTTACATGGTAGCTACACAGGCTCCTGGACCCTATCTGGATTCCTTTACCATCCTTACTTGTTATCCATCTGTCCGGATTCACGAAAGGAGATATAGATAGATAGGTACAAATATAGATATAGATATATTGTAGGCCCTGAAAGGCTCACCTGCAGACAGAAATCCAAACAGAACATTGCAGCTCAGCTTGTGCTCAGGTTAGGAGCCCAGTAGATCTCTATGGTAGCAGACTGGTTGAAATGCTGACTTTGCTACTTACCAGTTGCAAGTCCTTGGGAAAGTTGCTTCACCTATTTAGCACTATTCTTATTGCTTGAAAAATGGGGATAGCCCTATCTTTGAAAGTCGTTATACATATTAAATGAGCTAGTGATTGTGAAGTGCCAAGCAAACGGTCGATGTTAGGTAGCTATAGTTCAGATATTTAACTTTTTTAAGACACGGTCTAGGTAACCCAGGCTGGTCTTGAACTCATGGTGATCCTCCTATCTGCTGGGATTACAGACATGAGCCACCACACCCAGCAGGCGCTACAGTTCTTAACGTATGTAGAATTGCTCTAGAGTTGTCTTGCGTCAAGTCACAAAATGTTCTTCCTGCCTTCCTCGTTCTCTCTTTTTCATCATTCCTTTTATTTGCTGTTAGAACTACAAAGGATTCATGACATGATAGAGACAGGTGTCACCCCTACAATAGGTCAGCATTTTTGCATTATGAGTCAAAATTATTTGAACAGTTTAGTGGAAAAACAAACCATGATGCTTTTCTTACCTGATGTGTGGAAAGAAAGCTGCACCTGCAGTACAACAGCAGAACTTTCCTAAAATCCTGTTCTTCCTGAAACTAATAGCTAAAGAATACTACACAAACACATCAAGTATAAGATGCCCATTATGGCTATATTGTACTAAATATGTAAGAGATTCTTTATATAGCCTGCTTAGATTTAAAAGAATCTAGTCACAATGTAAACATCAATTAAGCAATATTTTAAGTTGTCTAACAGAAATCTTTCCTGCTGCCAATGTTACAACAGTTAATCTAGAACACCAGAAGTCATCATAGTCGTGTAGGTATGGAGTACATTCGTCATGATGAATTTTTATTAGAATTTCTGTTTATTCTTTGCTTGCTGATAAAGGAAAGTACTAGTGACCAGTTTTTATGGCTAATGAATGTTAAAACCTTCAGTTGTAGGAATCATCAATCACTCTAATCAAAGACTACATTAATTTCAAATACTACCTTGACTGACACTGAACTCTGACAGTGCTAATAAATAATTGAACTAGTCTTTCAAAGTATCTCTCTTTGTAACTCTGGATAACTTTAACATTGAGTAGCGTAGATCTTTCCATGAAGGTTCCAAACCTTGGAGCTCACCTGGAAATGCAGAAATCAGGCCATCTGGATGTGCCGGGAACCAAGTCTATGTGACACCGGCAAGTCAGACTGGCCTTCTTGCCACAGTCATGATCAAATGCTGCCTCTGTGGCTTTACAATGTCAAGTCTAAAAAAGTACAAAACCTAGAACAGCAGCCGAAGGATCCTTTGCTCAATAAAGTAGCTGGACTGGAAAATTTCCATAGGAAAAATTAAACTTTGGGATGTGATATTGTAATATTGTTCTTTTCTTAACTCTCTTGTCATACAAACCTCTTAAATTTCTTGTGATTTCTAAAACTTTTTTGTATGTCAACTCCAGGGAATATCTGACAGGATCCATTAGGAAATCATTCACTTCAGACTTTTAAATTTTTCTATATTAAAGAAGTGTTACTCACTCTGTCCTTATTTCCTTCTTACTTTAAATTAAATTCTGTCAGTATTCTCAATAAAATCCCCATTTCCTAAGGATTTAACCTCAACCATAAAACATACCCTAGGCCAAGAAAGTGGGCAAGCTGAAGGACATAAGGATATTTATGTAACTAAAAATGTTTCTTTTAGGAAAGAAAAAGACAAACACATACAGAGATACAACTGATGGGAAATTATCTGAACAAATGCTTTCTGTGATGATAACTCAGTAGAGACAATAATGGTGAAGCTAAATAAGCATTTGTTTTTGTTGTTGTAGTTTTCCTAGACAGATGGCTTGTTTTTCTTTTTTTTAAGGTACAAATGTTCCTGTCCTTTATAAAGAGTTCAGTGTAATCAAAAGGATAGTGAGTAGTGAACAAGATTCTAATGGTGACCCTGCTATTCCAGAAATAATTTTGGATTAGATTAATTCATGTAAGGGTCTTTCATTTAGAAACTTGCTTCAAGGATATCAGAATTATGTTCTAAATGAGGGTTTTACAGAAATAATTACACACATATCTGTACAGCTTGGCTCAAGACTCAAGCTGTACTAGTTCATTTTATATTTTTATTATCGGAAGCAGGTTATTTATATTAATACATACAGAGAAAAGTAACTCAAAGTGGCTGGAGAGATGATGATGATGAAACAACCAAGATTCAAACTAGAGCAAGGAATACATATCTAAATTAGCATCCTCTGTACTTGTAGGGCTTTAATTGGGTTCTATGTCCGAGGAATGCATTTCCAGGATTTTCTTAAAGTTTTAGGTTTAATGGCAGATATTAGTAAGAAATAAGAAACTATCATTATCTATAGAGTAGAGATGAAAATATTCGACATCCACAGAACAATAAATTAGTAGAGATCTGATATAACTGCCTCTGGATTTTTTTAATTTCCTTTAAAATGTTGAGCTTCTTGAAAGACTTTTCCTAAAAAATTTTAAAATGACTAAGATAAACTGAATGTGCCAGTTAAACTTCTGGTGCTCAGAATGTGCAAAACCATTACGAAAACTTGTAGTTTTTGTTCTCCCTGTTTATTCTAGATTCAGAAGTTTAATGAGCAGTAGTACCACATGCAAATACCTGGGAGTAGAGGTTTATCTGTAGAAAAGCAGTATATGACAAAATATAAAAACAAAACAAAACAAAAAAGCTCCAAAATACAAACAGCATTGACTATAACTGAATAAAGATATGCTTATTTACCAGAGGGTGAAAAACACAACACATGGAGATCTGAGGGGGGAAAAGGGAGAATGGACAATGTAATACGGGCAAATACACTTAAATAAGGGGAAATTCCAAAATTCATATATTAACTCTGCTCTTTTTGGTACAATATTTTTCTAAACCTTGTCCCGAACATATAACCAAAGTGCCTGAGCATGTGATATGTACTTATTTTCCTAAATTAGGCTTAAGCAGAAATTTTATAAAAATAATGACAATAGCAACAATTATCACAAAGAATTGGTTCTCGGAAAACAAAAAGATAGCTTCTAAAAGAATTCTGAATTTGTAACACTCTACCTCATATTAAACAGAGAATGATTCAGGGTTAGCAAGAAAAATATAGAAAAAAATAGAAACAAGACAAAAAATATTCACCATATATCAGCCATTTACAGACTAGAGGGTAGAAACTAAAACATATCGGGGTTGGAAACCTGAATCCTTCTTCCATATGTGAACCGTGATCCTGGACAAGTTAGTTAACTGCTGTAAGTCTCAGTTCTAGCATTTGAATATCCAGGATAATCTCAGTCCATTACATCCACCTGATAGACTATGAGGAGCTTTAAGTAAGAAAATGTACGAAAATTCCTATGGGAGGGTCTGGTACACAGTAGGAGCACAATGACTGGCAGATGGCAGCATGTGTTCCCTGTGTGGAAGTAAGGGGAAGATAGGACAGCTGAATGCTAAATAATCCTAATAGTACTGGCATCAAGACAGGTGGTTGGTTGACTCTTCTCTTTAGTACAACCAACATACATGGAATTCAATAAATACACATTGATTAAGTCCCTTATTATGACTGTGCTGCAAATGGGGTGCTACATTTCTTTGCATGCCCTAGTTGGGTTTATCTCAAAGGAATAACCAAATGAGAAAGATACCTGCCCAGCCCCCAGCAAAGTACACAGCTCAAGGACTTTCTATTTCCTGAAAATAAATTTTAAAAAAAAAAGGCAGGTTCATTTCCTGTGAAATTCTATCACAACTGACACATTAGAGCAATCAAATCCTGCTCACTATCTATCAGATTGACAATAATGTTAAAGTAACTTGTCTCAGCTCAGAAAATGCTTTGAAAGTCCATCTCACACTAATGATCAAAAACTGTTCTAGTGAATGCTCTTTTTCAGTAACAAAGCTGATCAGAAACTCAAAACAGACAAGTAAAATCCAAAGTCATCTCATAAATCTCACTAAAATGAGCACTGACTTGGACATATTTCCTAGTCTTGACTACACAGGTAATTCTGAAATTGTTGAAAGTGAAAAATCCATTAGATGTTGTTCTCAAGTAAGTTTTATAATAGAAAAAAACTGCATTTGTCCTCAACAAGGACTGAAGACAACAGGGAGTATACTAATGGGAAGAAGGGATTTTCCTTCCATAAGTAAATTTCATGAGAGCGAGGGCTTTTCCTTTCTTCTCCACTAGAGCTCCTGCACCTAAAACTGTATGCATAAAATTCTATAATCATTCTAACACCTCTTCCCCCAATCCCGGACACAGTGGTCAATTCTGACTCTTTATATTAGAATGAGAACAACAAAAAAAAAATCCTATTTAATACTTTTCATTTGATTCTGTTGTGAAAAATAGGTTGTCAAAAACACGAATGTCATGTAAGTAGAGAGATACAAAACCTCAGGAAGGAATTTGTTAGAAGGAAGCAGAATAGACAAAATATAAACACTTTTTTTTTGGCCTTTATTCCTATAACTTTAGTTTCATTGGAAGGTCTGTCCCCAGAGAAGTACTATTCTGATTAAGAAATTATAGTATAACAAGAAATATGTTTGTCTTTGTTCCAGGTTGCTGACATAGAGCTTCTAACATCCTTGGAATTTTCTGAATGATAGGAGTCCTTTTTGTTATTTAAAAAAGGAAAAAAAGATCCTTTTGAACACAACCCAGTTTACGCTCATGAGATAATTTATGTAGGTTCCCTAGATAGTCTCAGGCTGGGACTGGTCACACTGAAGATCAAGTGATTAGAGGCTTAGAACTTTTTCCTCCACCTGAAGTTCTCTGGGAAGAGGAGGGTAGGACTGGAAATTCAAACTCTAAGGGTCTGTTGGTGCACACCTGTAATGCCAGCTGTATGGGAGGCCAGGTCAAAAGGATGACATGTTGAAGGCCCAAATGGGCAGTTTAGTGACTTAGCAAGACCCTGTCACAAAAAAAAAAAAAAAAAAAAAATTAAAAAGGGCTGAGGCTGTAGCTCAGTACCAAGGTCCTGGGTTCAATACCCAGTATAGTTAGACACAAAACGAAACAAAACAAAACACCTTCGAAGAATTAGCTGGGCATAAGCTGGTCATGGTAGCGCGTTCCTGTAACACCAGCACTCAGGAGGCTGAGGCAGGAGGATTGTGATAAGTTCAGGGCTAGCCTGGGCTATATAGAGAGTTCAAGGTGAGGCTGGACTACATAGTGAGATCCTCTTTCAGGACTAGACAAACCAAACCAAACCAAACTCTTTAAAGAACAGAATTTGATGAGCTTCCAAACTGCTGAAGATATAGAAGTGCTACGAAGCTGGTTCACCTGGAGAAGCATGGAAGCTTCACCTCCGCCCACCTTAAATCCCTTTTATCTGGCTATTCTTGAGTTGTATCTTTCTATAATAAAATGGTAAATATAAGTAATATATTTCCTTGCCCCCAGCAAGCCATTCTAGCAAACTGTTGAGCTCAGTAAGGAGTTGTGTGGATTTAAGGTCTAGCAAGAAGAGTAGAGGTGTAAGATTGGCACCTGAAGTGGGGCAGCCTTGTGAGACTGAGCCCTTCACCTTGTGGGAGCTAACACCAAGTCCAGGTAGATGATGTCAGGATTGGATTAAATGCTAGGACACCCAACTGGTGTTTAGGGAGTAGAGAGTTACTTGATGTGGAAAAATCCTACACATTTGCTATCTGGGTGTGTATAGTGTTTTTATAGAGAAGCAATATATTTGTGCCAATAAGAAAACTTAGGCATCTCATAGTTTCTAAATCATTCTTAAATGTACTAACTTCAGGTTTGGTAATATTAAAGGTGGGTGATAATGGATGAATGCCTTGCATTCATGCTACGTTTCTCAAGTCTTATACCAGTAATTATTCTTATTTTTGTTCATTCATTTTTGGACTTTTTGGTTGTTTTTTTTGAAACAGAGTCTAGCTATGTTGTCCATGCTGGTCTCAAAATCCTGGGCTCAAGTGATCCTCCTGCCTCAGCCTCCAGAGTATACAGCTGAGCCCACAGGCCTATAATATCACCCCCAGTTCACATTATTCAAATTTGTTAAGCACCCACTGTAGGAATAGTTGCTTTCCCACCCAACTCTGAATGTTTTACTTGAAGTAAGTAGGAAAACAATCTACTTCCACTGGTAAATTATTTTACCTTGAGTGCTGCTTTCTATGCAAACAACCGGCATATTTTATTATACTAGAACAGACTGGGCATAGTTTATTTTTCTCCTCTCATTCACTATTCTGTATTTTCTTGGAAATTTCCTCCGGACTTTTAAGAAAGTTATCTATACTTAGAATTGTTTAAAAGTCACCATTAAAAAATTAGAAAGAGGTTTAAATTTGATTGTTTGTTTGTCTGAGTCAGGGTCTTGCTGTATAGCCCAGGCTGGCCTTGAACTCACTATGTAGCCCAGGATGGCCTCAAACTCATGGTAATCCTGTCTCCACTTTTGAGTTCTGGGATTACAGGCATTTGCCACCATGCTGGCTTTAGGAAGAGATTTTTTGGGGGGGTTTCCAGGGATAGGACTCAGTGCCTTGTGCTTGCTAGGCAAGTGCTCTACCACTGAGCTAAATCCCCACCCCCCAGAAAGAAATTTTTAAACTAAAGTAATTTTTCCTTCCAATCTCTTCAGTTATTACACAGAACCAAAACAAATAAAAGGAAGTTAAAAAAATAGCCTTAATGGAGTGATAAAAACCAACAACAAAATAGTGTTGTTTCTTCACTGGACCACATGGTAAATCTGCTTGGAGGACAATGACAGACCATGTGCCAGTTATATATGATTTTCCCTTATGATAACATCTGGCTTCACTTTTCCGGCGTTGTTCTAGCTGTTTGGTATTTGCCTTTGCATTTCAGTTTTATGCTCCTGGATATAATTTTGTCTCACCTTTGCCTTAGGGCAAAGTATACTCTTCTCCCTCCTCTATGATAATGATGTTACATTAAAAAAAAACCAAACTGCAAATTTTAAAACCTATGAAACATATTGGTAGTAAAGTAGAGACACATAGTCATGAAATGAAGTCTTCTAACAAATGAGTTTTTCTGTAAGATAGAAGCTTTTGGACTGCTTCTTAAGAACACAAAATTCTTGGCATGATCCTTAGGTAGCTAAGGTACAAGGAGAGTTTTGCCAACAGGCTGAGGTATGCCTGAAAAGCCACAAATCAGATAACAGAGTTCACCCATGTTCAAGACTCTTGCCCTTTATCAAGTACATACAGTGACTTCCCCTTATCCACAGTTTCACTTTTCACATTGTCAGTTACTCTAGGTCTGCTGTGGTCTGAAAATATTAAATAGAAAATTCCCGAAAGAAACAATTCATAGGATTTCAATGATACACCTTTTGGAATAGCATAACGAAACCTCACTCTGCCTCATCCCATCTCCTGCCTGCACATGAATCATCCATTTGTCCAGCGTATCCACTCTATATATGCTGCCCTATCTGGATGCACATTTCAGTTATCAAATTTGTGATATGGTAGTACCTATGGTCAAGTAACGCTTAATTTATTTATTAGTGGCCTTATGACACAAAAGTAGTGGTGTAAGAAATTTAAACTTGTCTAAGAGAAACCATAAAGAGCTTCTGTTAAGTAAAAAGGTAAAATTTCTCAATTGACCAAAAAAAAAAAAAAAAAAAAAGAACGTATGCCAACATTGCTACAGATCTACAGTAAGAAAAAAAATCTACTTGTGACACTGTGACAAATGAAAGAGTGATTTGGGATAGTTTTGCTTTCAAACCCCCAACTATGAAAGTTAGGGGTTATCGTGCACAGTAAGTGGTCAGTTAAGATGGAAAAGGCTTCACATTTATGTGTATATAGGAAAAAAACATAATCTACAAGGGATCGAGTACCATCTGTGGTTTCAGGCACCACTGGGGGTCTTGGAACATACTCCCAGAAGAGAAGAGGTGAAGGACTACTTTATTCATCAAGAGAATTTTATATCTATTCCTTCTCAAGGCGGGTACATGTAGGGAGCCCACATCATGCCATTACTGTTTTTAATTGTTTGCTTCTCTCAGATAAACAGGATGAGGATTTCACTGTTTTGTTTCTTGATACTATGACTATAATTACAACTCATCATTCAGAGAAAAAGATGAGAATAATACATTGGCCTCCTTGGGTTAGTAAATTAAGAATGCCTCAAAATGGACACATCATCTTAGCCTCTGTCCTATCTAATCTGTGTCTGTTAACTAAACTTGCTTTTTTCATGCTTATCATCTGATTAGTTCAAAGTTTGTGCTTAAAAGACAGGTCAGTTATGGTTCATTTTCTTGAGATGCTTTAACCCTGTTTCTACATCTGATTTTATTTCATTTGATTTATAGCATTACTTGAATAGCCACTCATAAAGATAACTGCTTTTAGGCTTAAAGGGGGACTAACAAGTGTCTGAACTGCGGGGTGCCTCCCTTAAACTGTCACTGCTACCTCCACAAAAATGACTGGAGAGTTTACAAGTAACAATTGATGCTGGGAAGCTTGTTTGAAATTTCAGGATGAATTTTCCTAGAAGGTAATAAATGTTTTTGAAGTAGGTTTCCAAGAGATTTTATACTTCTGATGCCTATTCTAAAATCCTTAGATATGTTAGAAACTTCGGATTCCTGAAGGCTTTTCTTTTTTGAGATCTCAAGGGAAAAATACTAAGAATCCTAAAATCCCATTAAATTTAAAAACTTATCTTGACTGGAATAGAAGCTCTTGTTGTGGGCTCTCATGGAGGCTCTTGAGAGTTTTAAATGTCAGGACCTTAATTCAAACTGTAACCCAAATCATAGATTTCCAAATCAAAGAAATGTAAATTTCAGCCTAGAGAAACATGATCTCAAAATGTGAATTCATTTTGTAAATTATTTTTAAAAAATTAAGGTTTAAAGTCACTTCAATCCTCTAAAATTGTTTTGTGATATAAAAATTAGCCAAATTTGGGTGGGGTGGTGCACACCTGTAATCCCAGCACTCTGGGAAGCTGAGGCAGGAAGATGAAAGTTCAAGCAATTTAGCAATTTAGTGATACTCCATCACGAAATAATTTTTCTTAAAAAAAAGGGCTGAGATGTAGCTCAGTGAGAAGGCCTTGTGCTCAATCCCCAATACTGAAGGAAAAAAAAGTAAAAAAAAAAAAAAAAATTACAAGACTTAACTCTTTGGCTATGGGTCCTTATACTAGCAACCAAGAGAATATACTGAATTGAGTTTGTTTGTTTATTTACTTATTTATATGCAGTACTGGGGATTGAACCTAGGGCTTCTGCACTGAGCTACATCCTCAGCCCTTTTTTTATTTTTTATTTTGACCCAGGATCTCACTAAATTGCCCATGCCGGGCTGTAATCCTCCTGCCTCAGCCTCTCGGAGAACTGGGATTATGGGAATATGTGAGAATACACTGAATTTAAAGTATAGAGAGGCAAGACACTAAGCACCCAGTCGAGCTAATTACCTTGGCCAAACCTGCTGAATTTATGACTTGCACTTGACAATGGTAGCATATGTAACTTACACTTCTGCTTTGCTCGCATTCAGTGAAGTACAGAACACTTTATACTACACAAAGCTTGCTTGTTTGTTTTTCTCCCTTAATAAATACAAACTAATCAGGGAAATGTAATGCCAGATGACCTCTGCCTCTTACCAAATCAGCAATACTTTCAAAGGCCTCCTGAGCAAGACATTCTAGCAAATGTTGTCACTGCTAGTAGGGAGCACACAGAGCACCTGGATAAATAGTGATCCCTTCCATTTACCTGCAGATAGATTCCATATTAACTTGACAAAGGCTTTATTTTTTCCTCCAAAATTAAAGTCCCCCCACCAAATTAATAATTTTTCTTCATTATTTAGTAAAGTACTACACTAGCTGTGACTCCTTAAACTTTAGGAACTCATTTATTATGTAGCCTGATCAGACCTTGCATTTATTTACACAGTATACCCATAAAACTCAGCTTTCATTAGCGCTGGAGAGGAATAGTCCTGCTCCCTTCACTAGGGAAGGTGAAGCTGGAAAAGATAATTAACCGTGAAACAATAAGGAGGCTTGCTGGGTAAGCAGTAGTGTGAAAACAGTTACTCCTCACAAAAGAGGGGAAATTAGCTTGCTGGATAAAAAAGGAAGTGTCAGATTGAAGACTGAAAGGCCTGCCAACAGAAGTAGATAGCTCTATGCATCATTAATGAAATTTTTTAACACTTAAACGCCACAGCTGTCCACATTCAAATGCATGTAAATGCCATGTGTTTCCAGAGATTAATATGCGTGTTAAAATATTTCTTTCCTCCTTAAACTTCTAGATGTTGTCTCTGTCTGTTTCATTTCACCTACTTTTTTTTTTTTTACAAGAATAAAAATGCACCAGCTTTCTCAGCATTGTGTCCTCATCTCCAAAGCCCACGTACACCGTGCATCCTGGAGATGGGCAGCATGCTCATTATATTTTAACAAACACATTATTTTACATTCATAATACCCATATTTTAGTAAACAGAAAGTTTGTTTTGATTTTGCTGCTTCACAGAGTGAAGACTTATGATGTGCGTTTCCTTTCAAAACTTCCTCCTGGAGCATTAGTGCTCCCTGAAGCAGCCCTGTTTTGGCAGAAATTCAGTTTTGTGCAGTGCCAAAAGAAATAGAATAAACAAACACTGCTCCATGCAGCTGGTGAGATAATTTACATATTACTGCACACCAAACATGAAGACCTGAATATGGATTAGAGCTACAGTGATGACACAAATGTCATACAGATAAAGAGAAACAAAATCCAACACATCACTGTTTATTTTACCACGGCTACTGTATGAGCAGAGACAGAAAAAGATGGCGGAATTTCTTTTTGAAGATTGGAGTCTCTTCAGTGTGTGAAGTGAGTTCTTTCAGACTATAACCCAAGAAAAGAAAAGAGCAAAAAGCATGATTATTTTGAAATCCCTAATAGTCTCTACTTTTTCCTTGTACATTAATACAATTTTAATGTGCATTAATTTGGATGAAGTAGTTTTGTGATTTTACAGGAATAAGTTTTAAAGCCTGTACTCCTAGTTACCCCCCTTTTCACTGTTGGTCATTTCAGCCGAACACTGAACCCTTTAACTGAGAGTGAGGTCCTTGGTTAAGGGGGTTTATAGGTCATTAAAGTTCCTTCTGGAAACACTGCGTAGCCTAGACTTGCCTAGAGTCCTCGGTTAACGTGTCTTCTCTCATCCCTACACCTGCAGATTGCTGCAAATGAGTTGATCTTTCCTGACCTCAGCTAGATACATGGGTGTCCTAAGGAAGAAAAGAATTTTCTGCAGTTGGTAGATTGCTACAACTCCTTTCTAACTCTATCTTTGAGTTACAGCACAAATGTCACATATGAAAAGCTAAGAAAGTTAAGAAAAAATAAAGATGATGGTAACGGGACAAGAAGTAAAGAGAATGTGACATATTTTAGCATCCACAAAATTAAAATTTTTTTATCCTGCATTGGATAGCCTGCTGACTTCTTTGCAGGCAAAGCTGCTCTTGAAATGGGATTATTTTAGGAGCTTCTAGCCCTTTAATCATTAGGAGCGATTCTCTTGTCATTCTTGCTTAAGTGTAAAACATAAAGTGAGAAACCAGGGCCATGTGGGTGACTCCACTGAGTTAAATATCATTAACGTTTAATAGTTAAGAAATATTCTTTAAAGTTTAGGGAAAAAAGAATTTGAGCGAGGTCAAGGGAGCTAGAGTTATTTCACTGGGTGAAGAGAAGACTACATATCTTCTACATTATTTTAGAAGTTTCCTGCCTAGGACAATGAAACAGTACTCTATTTCCACAAATTGAAACTCAAGAAACGAGATTACATTGCAGCAAGAAAAGCAGGTAACATACACAAGAAGGATTTGTTATCAAAGAGCAATTAAACATTCTCATTGATTCCCATGAAAATCTGTGAAAACCCTAAGACTTAAAAAAAAAACAGACAATAACAAGTTCCATACAATCCTATGCATCACTTCCAAACCAAATTTCTTAAAATAAATCTTTTTGTTGCATTATTTTGTGCATAAAACCAAACCAAACAAAATCATGCACCTCCCCCCATCCAAAACTTTCAGTAGGTATTTTCTTTTAAATTATTCTGAGTTTTAAGGTATTCCATAATCTGGTCACATAAACTGGGTGTGATTCAATTAATAATACTCTCCCGAAGCTAACCTTTACTGCACCAGCCGCCTCACAAACAGGGACTGCTCCTTGTGTCACTACACTTTCTGCATATACAGTGCTGTGAACGGACGGATGGATGAATACGCGTGCTTTTTACTGATTCTACCCAAATCTCTCAAAATCCAGTTGCAAACTCCTCTCAAGACTTCTTGGTTACTCATCTCATGGAGGTCGCGCCCTCTCACTTTATTCTTACTGTACAGACAGAACCACATAATTTAGCACTTAGGTTCATCTATTCATTCAACAAATGTTCATTGAGTACTTAATATTCAATAATATCCAAGCACTGAAGAGATACGAAGATGAATCAAACATATACTCATCTCTCAAGTATTTTGGAGTTCTGTATTTAACCCCATAATTGGTGTAGTCATTTTCATCCCAAATACAGTTGGGGGTAATTATTCTCTCATCTACATCGATAGTATCTTAACTACCACCAAGGACAGCTTGCAAATTGCATGAGAGTAAAGAGCATGTCCTGTTTTACTTCTCTGCAGGCAAATCCTAGAATAATGCTGAGCATATAGCAATCACTCAAGGGGTACTTTTTTATCTGCCTATAGGCTCAGTTCCTCCTAATCCATAACCCAATGGAATCATACAAAAAGCCATCTGTGCAAATGGATTAAATATTCAGAACTCAATATATAGTTGCATAATCAGCACTGATACACTGATGGCGTTATGGCTATGGGAAGAATATTTATTCCATGTTAAAGTAGCTTTAGTTTTTCAGATCTTGGGCCTATGGACTTACTATTTTGTGCTGCTAATTTCTTCTGTCAAAGTTACCTTTTCCATTTTGAAATTTTAATTTTAACCACCTGGATGACTAAACATAGCTTCTTTCTTTGGTATTCAGGAAACTCAGTCATTTGTATGTTAAAAAAAAAAACCATAAACACAAATTCAAGGGAAATGACAGACCTAAATATTAGACCTGAATAAAAAAGAAAATCAGAGTAAATCTGATCTTCATATAGTAGGATAAGAAAATTATTTGACCACAATGGCATTTCGACTTAAATGTTTTCTCTTCAATCAAAATTTAAATGCATCTATTGCTTCATCATCAGTGTGTTGATACAGAGGCTTAATACCTATTGTTTCTAGACCAGTGCTTCTCAATCTTTTCCAAGTCGAGACACATAGAAAATGCTAATATAGATTTGCATAACAGGAAGGAAGGAGGAGGTTTTCTTGCAGGCCACCAGCCTCAATTTTCCCAGTTCCCCTACCCCTATGAGGGTTTCAATATTTTAGTTCATATCTAACTGATTCAAGGTACATTACTAGGCAGTTCTGCACCAAATAACTATCACTGGAGGGTTATTTGGTTGGTAAAAAACATGAATATATGCGAAGGTGGAGAGAAGATTCAACAAAGATGAAGTGGCCGACTGAGATAAAAAGAAAAAAATAAGTAGACTAGCGCAAGTTCTTGTGAACTTTTCAGACAACCTCATTTATTCATTCAATAAATATTATAAAAAATTATGTATTCAACACATTTATCAAATACCAAATACCAAGTAAAAAAAGATGTGGTTTAGTCTTAGAATTTAGTGGGTCAGATTACAACCTGTGATATAATACCAGAGGCAGGCGTGATTTATTCTAGGAGGTCAGGAAAGCTTGCCTGGGAAAGTGGCTCTTGCGTTGATTTCTGAAGAATAATAGAATTTTTCTGGGAGGGAATTCAGGATATAGAGGGTGAAGGCAGAAGGAATAGGTGCAAAGGTGAGAAGAAGCATACTACATCTGAAGGCTGGAGAGCAAACAGAGGGTCTGGCCTGGAGAGGAAGAGTGTATGTGACTGAAAAGAACCAGGAGAACCAGGTTCAGGGTAAAGAACAGACTGGAGAGGGGCAAAGTTGAGGTGGGAAGGCTACCGCAGTGGAAAAGGTAAGAATAAACATAATGACAACTGATATTTATTGAATACTTTCTTTGTATGAGGCAATATTCAGAGCACTTTGCACATGTTCATTCATGATGAGAGATTCCGTTAGCTTGGACTGAGGTGTTAACAGAGTAGTTACAAAAACATGGATGAATTTAAGAGTTCTTAGACCTGATGATGAGATGAACAGACTGACACTGAGTGAAGTGCTGAGGATGACCTATGTTCTTTGGCTGTACACAACTGAGGAGATGCTTTCTCTTCTTGAGAACCAGAACACTGACAAAGGATACTAGGCAGGGATGATTAGGAGTTTTCTTTTGAACAAACTGAGTTTGAAATGTCTCTGGGAAATCAAGAGAACTGTAGCACTACATGTATGTGCTTGGCATATGAAGCTATGGGTGGGGTGAGATTGTCTAGAGAGAAAGAATAAGATGAAAAGAACATCCACACTTGAAAGCTGGGTAGCAGACAATGAATAAAGAAAGAGGAAAGATCAGTGTGCACAAAAAATGTCAGAGAAAAATTGGGGAACAGGAGAGGATGTATTAGAGCCGAACTCTGAGGGTTAGGCAAGGTTTTTAAAAGAACTGTTTTTCTCTAAAATAGATATTTTACCATAGAAATTTTAAGCCTAGAAAAATGTAAAGAAGATAATAAAAATTATTCTTAATATCCCAGTGATAACCTCACAAGTTTATTTTAATTAATTATATGTACAACTATATACACATTATATATGTGTATTATAAAATGAAGACAATACTATGCATACATTACGTGATCGGAATCACATGCATATCCTCCTTTCACGCTGGGCTGTGTCACATCTTTCAAAGCATAAAATATTCCTGAGGATCATGATTTTTAAAAATGATTTTAAATACCATTAGAGTTTACTTAAAACCTATATTGTTGAAATTTACATTATTTCCAAATTTTTGGAGGTGTTTAAAATTTAATGAGGTGAACATCTTCATATGTACAGTTCAGAGTATTTTCTGAGGTCAAACTTAATAAAAACTAGTATTAGGCTAAATGATGTGAACACTTTTCAGGATAATGATAAACAAGTAAAGATTATACATACCAGTCTGCAACCAACACTCACCTCTCTAACATTGGAATTTGTCATTAATTTTCATTAATTTAATTAATTTCATAATTTTCATTAATTTTTGGTGGGTTAAAAAAGTAGCAATTGACAAACTATGTTTCTTCGCATTCTTTTCATCACTAGTTGGGTTGGATATTTATTCAGCTTAGTGACCACTTGTATTCATTACTTTGTGAATTACTTGATGTTATTCTTTCCCCACTTTTTAAATATTTAGAAATGGATAGACAGGCTACCAATATTACAAAAGTTTTATACTCAGGAGTGTATAATCAGTCTATGGAAGCTTGCAAGGTTATGAACAATGATTTACAAGTAAAATGAAACTACAACATATTCTTGACGAGTGAGATAACATAATTACAATAGGATTTCAGTTTTAAGCCAGACAATAGTCTGCTGAGCAGACTGGAGGAGGTACTTGGAGACAAGCACAGTAGCAAGGAATCTACTCCTGCCATTAGGTGATTTTGACAGGGTGAGGGGAAGAGTAACTATTGTGAAATAAATCCAGCACACCCTCCTTATCTCAGATCTACTTCTCAATGTAAAAGCCTTTATTGCAGTCTTATTCCACTTGGAAAAAGGGCATATCTATGACTTCAGCCTCTCTTTGTTTGTCTTAAATAAATAGGTAAGCTAACTAAGAGACACTTTCCAAGGTGACATTCTATGGCATAATCCCACTAAAAGACTGAGAGTTAATTTTATTCATTTTTTTATTTTTTATTTTTTTTGTGGTGCCGGGGATCAAACTCAGGCCCTTGTGCTTGCAAGGCAAGCACTCTAATCACTGAGCTAAATCCCCAGCCCCGAGAGTTAATTTTAAAATTAGAGAAAACTTCCTCCTCCTCATTCTTTATTACTATATGAGCAGGATGGACTGTAGTAGAATTATAGATTAGAGCTGAAAGTGAAAAGACATTTGTGGAAGAATTCTTAGGAAACTCCAAAGACAACAGTAAAGAGAAAGAACAGGAAGAAAATTTGACGCTTACCACAAAAAATTTACAGCTATAGAACATATGAAATACAGCTCAGCTCCTAGCCAAATTAACATAAAACTCACGTGGAAGGCCTGTTTATCCTAGTTTCCATTACCTGGTACATCGTGTTCAACTTTCAGTGGTAACAAAAATTTATAAGACATGCTAAAAGGCAAGGGAAAATAGTCTGAAGAGACAAAGTAAATATTAGGACCAGACTTGATATGACACAGAATTCGAAATTATTAGAGGATTTTTAAATAACTCTGATTAATATGTTAAGGACTCTAATGGGAAAAGCAGAAAACATGTAAGAAGAGATAGGTAACGTAAGCTGAGACAGAATCAAAAATAATGCTAGAAGTAATAAATACTGTGAACGAAGTGAAGAGTACCTCTGTTGGGATCATTGGTAGACTGTGCAGGGCCAACGAAAGAATCAGTGAGCTTAAAGATAGGTCAGTAAAAAATTCTCCACACGAAATGCAAAGAGAAACAAAGTGACAAAAATAAGTGAAACATCCAAGAAATATGGAACAAATTAAAAAGGTATAAAATATATAATCAGGATATTAAAAAGAGAAGAAAGAGTGGAACAGAAATATTTGAAGTGAAATGGTTAAGAATATTCTAAAATTAATGAAAGACAACAAATCACAGAGTCAGGAAGCAGTATAAATATCAAAAATCAACACATAGGTATATCACATAAAAACTGCAGGAAACCAAAGACAAAGGAGAAAATTTAAGAGGCCACAGAGTAAAAAATCTCATTTAGAAAGGAGTAAGGATAAGAATTACAGTAGATTTTTTCATGGGAAAACATGTGAGGAAGAAGAAAATGGACTAAAATATGTTACAAGAAAAAATTCACTAATGAGTAATTTTATATTCAGAAAATTACATCTCAGAAATGAAGGAGAAATAAATACTTCCTCACACAAATAAAAATTGAGGGAATTAACTTCCACCTGTACTGCCTTGCAAGAAATTTTTTAAAAAGTTGTTCAGAGAAGAGGAAATGATAGAGATCAAAAACATGGGTCTACATAAAGAAAAATGTTGGAGAATGAACAAAGTAAGGTAAAATAACATCTTTCATTTTTCTTATCTTTTAAAAAATAATTTCTTTATTTTTAATTCACCTAAAAGATAAGTTAGTTTAAAGTAGTAATAATAATGTATTAGTTGGTTATCTGGTATGGATAGATGAAAAGAATGACAGCAATATCATAATGGATGAGAGAGAAGAATTGAGAATATTCTGTTTTAAGACTTGAGGATATTGTTTTGAGTTACATGTAAGCAGTATAATATTATTTGAAGGTAGACTGGGATTAGTTTAAAATGTATATTGCAAGTTCTAATGCAAAGTGCAAAAAATTTTTTGCACGGAAGTGTAATTGATATGGTAAAAGAGCAGATGAAAAGAAGAAGGAAAGGGAAGACCAAGCAACAGAGAATAATAGGGAGGTGGATAGAAAGTATAGTATATGCATGTATGAAAACACATAATATTGCTTAATAAATAGGTGCCAAAATTATAGTTTTAAAAATCAAAACAGAAAAAGGAGAAAAAGAAACAGAACAAGCAAATGCAACAAACAGAAAAATTACAAACACAGTAGATATTAATCGAACTATATTAATAAAGTAATAACTTTAAATATGGTTTAAATAATTCAATTAAAACATAAAGATTATTGGTGCTGACTAAAGAATAAAGCCCAACTTTATATGGTTTACAGAAACCCACTTTAAATACAAAGGCTCAGATAGGTCATGACATTAAAGAGATAAAGATATGTAATGCTAACATTAATAAAAAGAAATCTGGAGTAGTTACATTAATTTCAGACAAATCACATTCAAAACAAGGAAAATTATCAGAATAGAGGGGCACTGCACAATAATCATGGGGTCAATTCTCTGAAAAGACAAAACTCTAAACATGTATGCACCTAACAACAGAACATTCAACCATATAAGGCAAAAATTGACAAAACTCCAAGAAGAAATGGAAAATCCAGTAGAGTTGACTATTTCAACACTTTTCTTACAATAACTGATAGATTAAGCATGCAGAAAATCAGTAAGGAGCGAGCTGACCTGAACAGGACTATTAACCAAAAGAACTCTGACACTTACAGAATACTCCATCCACAACAGCAGAATGCACACTCTTCTCAAGCTTGCATCACACAGTCACCAAAATACACCAATCTGGGCCTCAAAAAATACCCTAACAAATCTAAAGTAGTAGAACTTATACAGTATATGTTCTTAGACTATAATGGATTTAAACGAGATATTGGTTAAAAAACAAAAACAATACAAAAAAGATATTTGGAAAATCCCCAAATATTAAGAAATCAAACAATGTACTTCTAAATAACATGTAAGTTACAGAAGTTTCAAGAAAAATTTAAAACCATTTTGAACTAAATAAATATGAAGATACAATTTAACAATTTTGTTGGGATGCAATGAAAGTAGTGCTTGGAGGGAAATTTATAGTATTAAAAGCATGTATCAGAACAGGGACCTAAAAATCAGTAACTTAGCTACCACCTTAGAAAACTGAGAACAATTTACATTTAAATCAAGCAGCAGAAAAAGTAATAAAAATTAGAACAGAAATCAGTGAAATTGAAAATGAGAGTACATTAGAGAAAACCAGCTGATCAACTAGTACTGAGGAGTGTGTACAGAATTTATTCATCTGCTTAGGTGTATTCTTGTTGGAAAAGATGAGGGTAAGGATGGTTATGCCAACCATTGAATCTATCACTTAAAACAGGATTTTCTCATTTACTACTTATCATTTGTTCATGTGTTTATTAAGCCAAAATATATTAACTGCTATTACCATTAATTGAGATTGTCAAATTGACTGGATTAAGAACCTAGCAGATTCGTAAACACACTTCTCTGTGTGTTCCTGTGGGTGGTGTTTCAAGAGATGATTGGCATGTAGGCCAGGAAACTGAGGGGTGATGCCCTACCCTGATTAGGGGTGATGCCCTACCCTGATTAGGGGTAGTATCATCTAATAGGCTTGCAGCTTGGATGGAATGAAAGGCGAAGAAGAAGGAAGTCAACCTGCATTAAAAAGCTCCATTCAGCTTGCACACATGTGTCTTGATACTGCCATCACCCATGAACTTCAGACTATAGCTTCTTCAGCCTTTCAGTACATAATCACACCAGTGTCTCTCCATGAACCCTTCTATGCCTTTAGTCTTATATTGGCACTGAATCCTTTATCCCTCTTGTTCTCTGGCTTTCAGTTTCTAACTGAGAAGAAACTGGATCCTTTTATATACATAAAAATCATTCTATTCCTCTAGAGAACTGTAACCAATACAACTGCCTACTAGCCAAGTAGTGTATTGCATCTAGACAATTACAAAGATAAGACTTGGTTGCTACAATGACAAAGTAATAGTGGTACCTAACATTTATTGGCTACATGACAGCACGTATTCCAAATATTTTACACATTAATTCAGTTAAACCATACATAACTTACAAGATAAGTTACATTGTTCTGTTTTCCAGTGAAAAAACTGGAGCACAGAAAATTTTAAAAATTGTCATAATCATACAACTACTAAGTAGTAGTAGCTGGTCAAGCTCCTAGTCAGCATATTCTACTGCAGTACTCGTGGAGATTATTCAGCTTCCCTTAAAAAAAATCTGCTTTGTCCATTGGAAGTCCTTAAATTAAGAACATGTCTTATATTTAACATAGCCCATCAATTGCAATTTAAAACATTTCTTCCATTTTGGCTATGATACATAAAAAGAGGAGCAAGGACCTATAAATCTCTATATAATGTATTTCCATATATTTGAAGAAAAATGCTAAAGGATTCATGAAACAAAAATAAATTTATTGGAGATTACTTTTAAAAGAGCTTTTCGGTAGCTTTTTGGTATTTGAAGCTGTCTAGAAATACTCTAAAGAAGGGAGCTGTTTTTGACATGTATAAAGATTTTTTTAACAACCATCTCTCTCTTGTAAGTAATTAAGTACAAGTAATTACATAATTACTTGATTATGTAGCAGCACTAAAATTTTACAGGAGGTTTTTCAGTTAAACTCTAGCCTTATAAAAATAATTGCCACAAGTCAAAATTATTTTCTAAATGCAGTAATTCTACTTTTAATTTTTTTCAAGGGGGACAGTGGTAGTAGTGGAATCTAGGACCATTTTTGTTTAGTAACTAGAGGGAGAAAAATGTGTAATTTAATAATGTCACTTTGTTCAGACGCTGACTTAAAAACAGAATGAATCCTCAATTTACAACAGTGAAAAACATCTAAATGGGAAATGAAATTATAAGACAAGGTTATATTTTAGAATAATTTCTTTGGTCATAAATTTCTAAAATTATCCATTAGGTTATGTTGAGAACCTTATTCCCTTAGTCAAAAAAAATAGAACTTAAAAATACTTAGTTTTTCAAAATTTACCACCAAATGATATAACTGAAATACAGGGAAAGTATCAGAAATAAAGAAAACTCACAAAACATTACTTAGCATAACCTCTGCTTTTAACAAACAAGCTTAGGTAACATAATGTGTGGGGTTTCCCTCCCCTCTATTTCATTCTTTCTTTTTTTAAAGTGAGCTGTCTCATCATTGCAAATTTTCTCAAGTTCTTAGAACTCTAATTAAAATGTGGTAATTGGTTATGTTACCTCAATTACCATGATGCATGGACATTGATGCAAAGTGACACCAATTGAATCCCTTGGGTGTTTTACCCTGGGGCCATCCCATTTATCCTGGCCTTATTATTTTCAATTATGTGGCTAGATGTGTTGCATACTTTCGAGGCCAGTAAATGTGTAAGGTTTTTCTGGACCCAAGGTTTTATTTGAATGTTAGAGCTGTGGAATATAAGGGCAAAAGGAAAAAAGCCCACCATTTTTATAAAGAAAAAAACTTAAATTCTAAATTTACCAAGGATTCAAAGGCACACTTACTGAAATAAAAGTATCCCAAGAGGAATGGAGATGATTTCTGTTTAAAATGTTAGTTTGAAAAGCAAGAATGGTTTGCCACTGATAACTACTCCTTCTAACTAAGAAAATAGTGATGGGACCATTGAGAGGTCTCATGAGAGTTACATAGATGAAGATACAGATAGAAAAGAAAAAAAGTTTTCTTGTATTTCAGATAAAAGGTTTGGGTCTCTAACAGGGCTAAGTAGAGCTGTACTGAATACTTTCCAGATGTATATCATGAGAGATCTGTTCTCAGCATGAACATGAAAGTAAGAGTACTCTGAAATGGTTATAGAATGGAGTGTTTCTCAATGGGAACACTACTACCATTTGTGGGAAAATCTGTTTATGTACATAGGCTTGTTCCATTCATTTTTGTTTTCTCTCCAGACCAACCCATTCAATGCCAGTGATGTCCTCAGTGGTTATAAATCGAACCCCGGACATTCTTCTAAAAATTCTTGGCATGAGCTATAGGAATAAAAACTGCAAAACTGGAATGACCTAAAGATATTTATACAAAAAGAAATAAACTTTCTTTTTAAAAATCTTGGAGTGAATTAGGACACTATCTGGGTATATCATCAATAAATATAATGTGACTCTTTTTCACACAAGTTTCATTTTCTGAGAATGATTCCTATGTCATTTCTTTTCGTTTTACAATTACATTCTCAGATTTCCAAAAACCAATGAAATGTATCCTGTCTTTTTACTTATTAGTTCATGTCTTGATTTTGACTATCTTCCAATAGTATAGCACTTAATTGGGAACATTGTAAGAGAAAGGAATTTTACTTACAAAGATCTAAACCTGGCAGAGCAGGGATTTATGGCAGAAACCCAGGCTATTCTCACTCAACACCCCAAAAGCCTTATATTTGCAACACATTGTACTCTTTCAACTAAGCTTCACTGATACATTAACTGACAGTCATTTTTCCCTTTACTTTTGTCTTTGGATTCAAGAAAGTTCCAACAGAAAACCAGGAGAGGGCACATTCTATTACTTTCATAAATATTTTTGAAGTAAAAAATATTGAATGTCAGTATCTTAAGCATTTCATTCATAAAAAATACGTGTTTAAAATGTAAACATTAATTTATTTTTAAATTATTCAAACTTTAAAATTTGTTACTTTAACTATCCAAAAGGAATATTTTCCCTCTCAAGCTTTACTTTTTCCAATTTAGTGGTTTCTCATTGTTCGGTCTGAAATTTTTTCAAACAATATCAAAACTTAATTTCATCCATGTATTTCTTCTGGTGAATCCAGTTGTTCATATAAGAGCCAAGGGATGAAAATCAAGTATTAATTTCCAAATAGTGTTAATTTCCTTAACTAAACCCAATATAGCTTAAATCTTCAGATTACATGTTATGTACAAATTGTCAGGACTGTCCAACTAATAGAAAATAGTGTATTAACATAAATTACTGTGTTGTCATTTCATTATGTAATTCCTCTTGTGTTCAACTCAGAAAGGAAATCCAGGTAGTCCCCGTTCCCAAATAAGATGCAGAACAGAAGTTATTGACAGAGACAACAGTAACCAATCAAAGTAGTTTTAGGAAGAAAAAAGGCAAGAACATTTATTCTTTTAAGAGCTGAAAGAGTTCAAGGTCCTAGAGTAAATGTATATCTTCCTCCACACTAGCTGTATGATCCAGGTAATTTACTTAGTTGTTCAAAATTTTAGTTTCTTCATCTGAACTAGTTATGAAGATTAAGTAATAAAATGTAAGAAAAGTGGTAACAGTGACTATAATACATTACACACTCAGTACTGCTAGCAAATAACACAGCAGCCCCACTCTCTTAGTGACTGATGTTTGGAATACACTACTTGGTTTTTTACAGGGACTCTTTTCCAGAATATTAAATAAAATTAATATGAGAAAAAAACTCTGAAAATTTTTTCTCACATTGTATGACATCCTCTTGTGTTAGCAAATTTGTGCATTTTGCTGAGGGATT